>JAPYZC010001733.1:0-29646 GCA_030522665.1 Ichneumoninae sp. A BG-2022a | reverse complement strand
TTTTTCAGATTTTTACACCATCAAGAAGTACTTGCAATTTTCTCTTATTGTTGTCGAACTTATGCGAAGTCGGCGCGCAGCGAGACTCCCTCCTTAACCATTCGCCTTCGTCCGCCGACTTGATAGCGCGCACTCACCTTTTCCTCTCTTTATCCGCATAACCGTATTATACACCTCCATCTCCGAAACGTTTAGTTCGTTGCTCAGACCGCTTCGCAGCGGCTCCACTTGCTGCGCTCGGCCATTTTACGGTGATACATTACCGCGCCGCGAGCGGCCGGGACGCAACGCGAAGGTCATCTCGTTAGCGAGATGAGCCAAGGGATATATAGAAATATACGACGAAAAGCCGGGGCCGACGACGAGTCTGCGGCAACGAGAGAAGCGCAACAGCACGCATATAAACCCGGGAAAATAGGGACATAAAAAAAGAGGAGGGATGAGGGGAAAAAAAATGGCGAATAAGTAGCCAAGAGAGGTGAGGGTGCAAAGTGAGCCGAGCCATCCGCGCTGGCGAGCTCAGCGCCGAGTTCACAACGAGTTGAGAAAGAAGAATGGTGATCTCAAGGTTTTCGGGTTTGCTCCAGTCCGGTAAAAGAGAGGATCACGAGAATAATGGCTACTGGGCACGAGCAAGAAGCGAACCATTTGTATTCCGTTGAGAATGGGCGAGGGCGCGGGGAGTCGAGCCACACAGAGAGAACTATCGGGCAATTTCTTTTTTCTTTGTACTCAACCTCGCTTGCGCCAGTCGCGGTCTTTATCGATGAATAAAGCGATACTTTGTCTATACGTTGCACTTCAGTGCGCGTTCTACTTTGCCTCGTTCCCTTCTTTTTTTTTAAATCGTCGGATGAAACTTAAGCGCACTGAGTGGGTTGGAGAAAGAAAATGAAAAAAGTGGGGTTCTTTTTTGTTCTTTAACGTGTTAGTATTTCCTCAACTTCGGGCCACTTTGCTGACGCCGCTTCTTTTCGTCCTCGCTCGCCTTCGACTTCGCACTTAGCCACGCGGAAAAAGTAACTACTTCACATCCAAGCTCGTCTGTGACTGTTGTCCCAAGCCTGTGCTACAAGCTTTACATACTTTTTTCGTTCTTTTTTTTCATTTTCAAAATGCAACGCGCAGCTACGGTCTCGTACTCGGAGCAGGAGCCGGTCTTGTACGTGAAACTGCGGGACTCGTGCTCGGCCATTATTTCAAGAAACGCCGGGAGTTCGTGGAAATGGTCGTGCAAGCTGGCACTGGAGTGGGAATAGCTCTCTTCAGCGTATTCTACAAGGAGGCTGTCGGGTGAGTTATAATCATATTCTTTTTTCTTCTCGTTACACACCTACTGCGATGAGAATGATAACGAATTTTCGAATATTTGTGGAAACGACGCGATGTCAGATTTGAGAAAATTTATCACCCCTAACGACCCATCCGAATTTATGGTGCAGCTGCTTATTTCTTTCTCGAAGAGAACGAGGAGTAAAATGAACATTTTATTATAGCCATATTTTTTCATATGCGTAAAGTAGTGTGAAATAAAAAAATACGACGGAACGTTTGAAGATCCCTGGAATTACGGCTCTATTAAAAAAGACTGAAAAATTAATACGCCTCCATTACAGTAAGTCAGGGTGATATGGTCACCGTAAAATCTTTTAACGTAGCAAATGAATCACGCTGCCGTTTGCACAGTTTTTAGTATTTATGGATACGATATGATTGCATCGAAAATTATAATATTGTAATTTGTAATGTGCCGCGTGGCTATATCCCTGCAATTTCTGGGTGATATGGCCAGAAAAACCGTTTTCTTTTTAGTTTGGCATCTGAAAGATTTGACGGAGATAATTATTGTCTTTCTGTAGTTCATGCAGACAACATAAAATATATTAAGAAATGTTTTGTGCAACGCCGCCATATTTCTCTAGGCCTAATTGACTACCCTAATTAAAATAGCCATATCACCCATAGTGTCCGGGTGATATGGCCAAATGAAAATATTTATTTATAGAGCTACAATTAAATCACGCATCGAAAATATCGAAAGTTCTGAGTAAATTACTGCAATTCCGTGTTTTTAGTGTTGGTTACAATGATTTTTTTTAACGTCAAACATCCCATTTTAGGGGGGAGCGGGGCAAAATGGCACAGCGGGGCAAAACGAGATTATGAGGGAAAACGCAATTTTCCAATAACTTTTGGATGGTGGCAATGGTTGTCCGTGGGACAAAACATGGTTGAAAATCCGAATGTGTCGTTGGGACAAAATGGGGCATCCAAAAATGATTGGAAAATTGAGTTTTGCCGTCAGTGTACCGTTTTGCCCCACTGTTCCATTTTGCCCCGCTCTCCTCTAATTGTTTAAAAAATAATGGCCATATCACCCCAACTTACCCTATGATCGTGAAAACGTATTTGATGAAAATGAAATTGCATAGTTAATAAGTGAATTTCAACAGCCCCGAACATATAAAGTTCATAAGCTACGAATAAGTGCGCGAGAGTGAGCAAGAAGTGAGGAGTAGCAGCTATTCTTGATCGCTCCCTTTCGGGGCGAGTGTTATATACATCGGAAAGCTTAGGGCCGAGGACGTGATGCGAACTGCTAACCGCGAAGCTTATCGGTAATCTTCGAGTATCCCGGTTCGTCTGGGAGAGTTGAAATACGAAATTTCATCGAATGGAATACTATATAGCGTGGTCTGTATTATCCACACGTACACGTATATGTATATGTGTATATAGAGGAAGTGCGAGATAATCTGGCTCTTCGATCGATCCTACCCGCGATAATCCCTGACTGAGCTGTCTGTATCATTCGTAATATCGCCACTCTCATCCCCCTTTCGATATTTGCTACATAACACGACGAATATTCAACGTTTAGGTGTGTGAACATTTTTTCTTTTACTTAAGGTAGGGGAGAGCGGGGCGAAATGGCACAGCGGGGCAAGACAGGATGACGAGAGAAAACGCAATTTTCCAATAATGGTGGCGATGGTGGTACGTGGGGCAAAGCGGGTTCGAAAATACGGATGTATAATTGGAACCAAACGGCTCGTCTAATAATTATTGGAAAATTGAGTTCTGCCCTCACTGTCCCGTTTTGCCCCGCTGTGTCATTTTGCCCCGCTCTCCCCTAGTCAACGCGGTGCAGTCAAATCAATCCGATACTGGACATTAATAAAATTGTTTTTACGTCTTATAATGAAGGAATCTAGTGTGAACTAAAGAGTTTCTGCTCAACGTAAGAAAAAAAATCTGCGGTCATATTTTTTGCTCATTTTTTGAAAACCAAATTTGCAATTTTCTTTCAATCCTGATGAGCTCTAGGAAACTTTGATTTTCTGAAAGATCTTTCACAAATTCGCCGAGTAATCGAAGCTCCAGGGTTCATTCTGAAAGTCAGACGGACGGACGAGTATCAAGAAGATCAATTTATACACTAAAGACGTACCGTAGTGTAAGAGAGTTGAAAGTATGCTCGAGAAATACTTCGAAGTGTCCGGGAAAGTTATTCTATTATCGAAGTAGAAGTATAATTTCCTCTCGAATCCGAGCGCGGAGTTTGGGAAGAATCTGCCGTCGCCAAGAGGATCCTCTCGTTTAATTTCCAAGAGTCCTTTCGTTACGCTTTGCATTCCTCGTAATTTCTCGGCTCCTGCGTACGACGCGATACAACGAGGGGATGGAATATTCGAGCAACATATTTTCCGATCGAGTGACAATGGGGTTCGGCCACAGCCGCACGGACCATTTCGTGGGACTTCGGGAATTCTTGCGCGTCATCAGAAAATCGAGTTTATAAACTTCCATCGATTCTTAAGTCCTACAACACCCACGAAAATAATTACACAAAACTTATTCCAACCGGGGGTTGAAACGAAAAGAAAACTAAATTCAGTTTGCATCCCCGCACAGAAAAAAACGGGGATGGAGCGAAAACACATGAGCGTTTGAGCCAACCGAATATGGGTGGCTCAAAGACGATTTAGGTGGCTCAACCACCGAGAGGTTGAGTTAACGATATAAGCTTGACTCACTCTCTCGGTGAGGTTAAATACGGCGAAACTGATGGTGAACTTGAATCAATCAACCCCGTTGAGGTTGAGTCAACCTCAATTTGAATCAATCAACCCCGTTGAGGTTGAGTCAACCTTAATTTGAATCAATCAACCCCATTGAGGTTGAGGCAACCCCAATTTGTATCAATCAACCCCATTGAGGTTCAGTCAACCTCAATTTGAAACAGTCAATGCCATTGAGATCGAGTCAACCTCAATTTGAATCAATCAACCCCATTGAGGTTGAGTCAACCTCAATTTGAAACAGTCAATGCCATTGAAATTGAGTCAACCTCGATTTGAATCAATCAACCTCACCGTGTGCTCAACCTCGATGAGATCTATTGATTGAAGTTCACCATGAGTTTTGCCTTATGTTGTTAACTCGACCTCTCAGTGGTTAAGCCACTTAAATCGTCATTGAGCCAACCATATTTGGGTCACCATCTCATGTGTGTTCGCTCCATCCTCGATTTTTCTCTCAGTGCGATTTTATGGTAATGTTAAAAATAAATAAGTAAATACAGTACTTTTCTCTTGAGGACGTATATTAAGCCCTAGCATTTCCTCGTCGATATGTCGCACCGAAAGATTTTTCCCGGGTACGAGTGCTACGGCGTCAGGCACCGAAGAGCGTAGCATCAGGGGGCTGAAATACGTCCGGAGGTTCTGAATAAACGATGAGAGCCGCTCGAGCGTCTCTCCAAATTTTTTTTTTCGTATTCGTATCGGCGGATTCGACTGGAGCTTTCCCTAACTCCCTCTCTCTCCATACGTACAGTTCTCTGGCGGTGGTTTCTCAACGCTGCTCTCGGGGTCCCAGTGTGCGCTGCACGTTCTGAATTATTCGTACGAATTGTTCGTACTACCCTCGCATCCATATCGAATACTACTCGTGTGTTGCAGCCAGTCGTTGTATATAACGGGGGACAGGGGGGGGGGGGAGGGGGCGTTACGGGCCCACGAGCACCAGAACGCCGCCGCGCTAAATTGAAAGTGATTCGACGTTCTCGCGCGTTACATTAATAACGCTACCGCGAGCTTATGCAGTAACGGATGGCCTGGCGTTGTAGGTGAACCAACAATCGCGCACCATTTCTCGCGATATCGTACATATCGATTACACGGTGCACCAACATTTTTACTGTTATTATATATATAAATTATACATTAGCTTGGAAATGTACACAGTCGACGCTAAGCTCGAGGCGAGTTTGATTCATACGATTTACAAAATTGGATCCATGATGAAACATCCGTGATTAAAAATTTTTAATCTTCTCGTTTGATTCAATTTTTTCCAAAATAAAGGTAAGAAAAATTATTTTTGTTTCGCGGATTAGAATTTTTCTCGCAGACTCGATTAATAATGAGAAAATAAATGGCTTTCCGATTGGTCATTAAAGGGTCAACCATGACTCGAGTAGTGACCGTCGGATTGGTTGTCGAGATTGTCGTGGTTAGCGGCGAGATTGCGATTGCCCTCGAATCGAGGAATCGCCGAAATCGGGGGCAATAAAGTGATAGCGAGCGATATGAAATGAAAGTTGCCAACGGCATCTCCGGAACAATCAACAGAAGATATTATATATATATAGGCGGAAAGGTCACACTGCAGCGAATTTCTGGTGGGCTTAATTGCAAACTAATGAAAGCCGGTCTAGGCCAAGAGCTCCCTGCGGATCCTGCTGACTCTTCACGTCCTTCCGTCGCGTCACTCGCCGATCCTCCCTCGCCTCCTTATCTCGGCGAATCAGCGAAAAATCTTTTTACAGAGTCGAAAAAAAATTTTCACGACCTACTTCCTTCAACCTCGAACGCTTCGAGAGGAGATAGGGGAGACTGGGCCAATACCGGCTCCCCAAGGAAAAACCTTAATATCTTTGTAATAAAGTTAATTTTCGATAAAAATTCCTCCATAAATATAACTTTAGGACGTGGTTCAGGAAAGACTGGAGTTTCACGCTATAAAATTATTGGCGACCGACTATTATATCAATAATTAAATAAAATGTTGATCTGGTCGGCTACTGGATGCACTTGGGTGATACCGGGAGTTCATTTCTTTTAAATATTTAATGATCGTGAGAAATTGTCTGTCCAACGAATGACAAAAGTTGATCTAAAAATGACTCCGCAAAATCCCCGGCCACGAGTCCGGCTACGTGATTTTTTAAAACAACTACTAATATGTGACTGCGACAAGTGTGTGGGTTAGTGCTCGAGCGTGTTTTACAAATAAGCTGTAATGTCGGGGTGAGCAATAATAAAAGTATAGAGTTTCACGCTATAAAATTATTGGCGTCCGACTATTATATCAATAATTAAATAAAATGTTGATCTGGTCGGCTACTCGATGCATTTGGGTGACACCAGGAGTTCATTTCTTTTAAATATTTAATGATCGTGAGAAATTGTCTGTCCAACGAATGACAAAAGTTGATCTAAAAATGACTCCGTAAAATCCCCGGCCACGGGTCCGGCTACGTGATTTTTTAAAACAACTACTAATATGTGACTGTGACAAGTGTGTGGGTTAGTGCTCGAGCATGTTTTACAAATAAGCTGTAATGTCGGGGTGAGCAATAATAAAAGTCGTCAAATCTACGGGCGAGTGGGGCTTTTTATAGTCTCGTTAAAGCACCGGCGCGACAGGCTCGGGGGGTTGGCCTGTTTATTGACCAGTCCCTGCACAGCGTTCGTCTCCACCGGCATTGTTACGTAGCCCCGCCGTTACACGAGGCATAGTTCGTGAATAGGCCATAAACAAAATGTCCAGGCTGAACATTGGAGCTGCAGGGCGAGTAGCAACTATGTAAGCCGTCGATATACGTTGCAGAACCGTCGTACAGCCCGAACTGCATTATGCAGAATGTAATTGACCGTAGGTTAAAAGTTTTTCCGCTAATTACGATTTCACTTCCGTGAATTTGTAACTCTCCGGCGTAGCTGTTTTGATCTTTAATTTCGATTCTTCGTTTGTGCAGAGATTGTTTTTTGATACTCTGATATCGGACAGGGCGCAGGGCTCGACTGAAAGGGACGGATTTGCAGCGCCCGCGAACGCGGAACTCTATCGGGAATTAGCAACTGCAATCAGCGAGATAGAAGGCTTTTGGAAGGCTTTGGCGATTGGCGTGAATTGAATCTGACGGAGATTGTCGGTACAGCGCAGGAAACCCTGCAGAGGGAGCGAATGAGAGTTCCCTATAGAATACTTTAAATACGATATTTGATGATACAAAATGTTGAAATTACGGTAAACAGCGATGTTATCAAAGACCACTTTTTATTTGCAATAACTGAACGGTCAATATGAGATTTGGACATTTAACAATCTTTTTTTTGTCCATAAATTGAACAATTCGTTTTATATCACTTGGTGGATACAAAATGGGGGTGTTCGCACGCTGAGCGTGCGCAAAAACCGCCATTTTTCCACCGAGTGAAATAAAAATTTTTTCGCACTCGTATCAAAATGTACTATTCGCTAACTCGTGATTACCCGCTAGGGTAAAAAAAGACTGGAGTTAAGCGTTTCACGGCGATCACGTGACTTTGTGTGTGTTCTCCGAATCGACAAAAAAATCTATTGACAAAATTTGGCAAGCAGTTCCCTTGAAACATGACCTGTGGCCTTTTCAGATTTGTTATATTTCGATGCAAATTTATAGAGATAAAGGCTTCTCGGAAAAACATGTTTGTCCATATCGATCAGGTAAATATGCCGTCACTTTCCTGCTCACTGTGTGGGGTAAAAGTGGGGAATATGGCCCGGTCCATATATCATTGATTTACGAGTTAATAGACGTGGGCCATATTCACCACTGTCACCCTATTGCAGCTAACTTCACAGTGTCTCAATGCACGATCTCCCAAGCATTTTTCCATTCGCTACGAATCAGCTATCAAACCTATATACGTACTGGGTTTTTTTTTAAATACAAAAAAATTATTACATTATGGAAATACGGTTCGTGATAAAAAAAAAGATTGTTACATTGACATATAAAAAAATGTCTGACTCTACGGACATACCGATTTTGTAATAGAAAGGTATTTAGGGATGCTCTAAACTACCTAGGGCTACACAAATGCTCCCGCCTCAAGTTTCCCAATCTCCTATTCTGGTAGCGGCCGATCAAGTAGTTAAACCCATTCGTACGGTCAGCCTTCGCGAGTATGCTCTGAAGGGGTCAGTCCTTCAATTTTAATCCCCTCTCGAGCGGAGCCACCGCCGCGGTAACGAGAATATTTATCGTGGCTTTTCGTGAAAGGATTTCCTTGTCGTAAGCCGCACTGTGGCCGCTCTCTCCGACAGTTCCGAACGTTTATTTATGCTATTTTAATGAATATGGAATATTCTCGGCGCGTCCCGGAAAACCTTTCCGCGGAAAATTGTCTTTCCTCTTCTTTTTGGTATGCAGAATAATTTTTGTTTTGCTCGAAGCGCGACGAAAGAGGCGGAGAGAAATGCTGTAATATCTCTCAATCGGAAAGTCTGACGATTTCGCGACTATTCGATGTCGTTGAATTCAAAGAGTGCAGTGCTGAAAAATTCTCGATGTGAAAACGAGCGAGAATTCTTTTTTATTCCTCTTTTCACTGACAAATGATTTCCATAGCTTTTTCATAGATACGCGTCGCGGTACTGCATTGCGGCAAAGATTTTTTTATTGCCCCTGAATAATATCTCGGGATATTCCATATACCGCATATCGTTTACGCTCACATGTGGTATTAATTCAAATTCATGGATGATGCACATTCCTGGCCACGCGAGAGATCGGTTCACGAGGATTTATAATTTCCTGTGCAAGAGGCGAGGGGGAGAGACTGCGTGTATGCCCGGAGCGGCACCAAGTTTCGCTAACTTGCCGCCTCAAACGAACTGTGGCGAGGTTATAACTTTACCTAAAGAGGGTTCTCGCGGTGGAGAAAATGCGACGAGGTGGGGAGAGTGAAATGTGGTGAACGGATGAGTTGCTACCCTCTTTGAATAACGCGGAAAGTGGAACTCTCCCGTGAACAGGGAAGATTACTCGATTCTCAAAATTGTTCGGTAACTCGAATGCAAAGCTGCGCAGTCGTCGCACAGGCTTTAACTAACGAGGAAGAGAACGAGGCTGCTTATGTCGCATTTACAATTAGTTTTGCACAGGTTTCTGCAAAGACCAGCCGGAAGTCTGCTAAAGATGTTAATTGGGGGTCAAAAAGAGAATACTAAAGTGTAATTCGTTATTCTCGCAAAGCACCTTAAAAGGCAATTAAGGGCGAATCGCACATGCATTCCCGTCGAAAAGTGATTTTCGGTGGGAATTTTTTGTACCTCTCAACGGGACAGAATTCTGGAATAATAATCATGAAACCATTTTCTCTCCCGTCGCAAAAACATCGCTCGACCCGAGCGATTTATTTTTCCACGCAAACGCGACAAAGCTATTTCATTAAAATCCCGCGCATGCGCAACGAGCACAAAGAACACCTCGGAGTTCATAGCCGCAGGGTATATCGGCAGGTGAGGAAACAACGGACAAGTCGTTCGCTCACGAGTCACTCATCGTCGCGCCGACATACCTGGTGGAAGTTTGCCGCACCGTCGCGAGAGCTCTTTTCCCCGTCTCGTTTCTCCTTTCCATTCCCGTACGCCGGAAAAGCACCAAGAGCGGTTCCGCTGGTCCGCCCCGCGTTATATCCTACATCGAAAAAGCTTTCACCCCGATGAATAGGATTTCCTACATATTAGATATTTATGTATATATATACATATATGTCTATATATATAGATATAAATATATTTAAATGCAAGGTTTATATGTAGTATATATTCGGCGGTTTCGTCCCGACCAACTTTAAACTACATATACTCAATGTATATCGCAATAGAAAGGTATGATGCTCGTCGTAGAGCGGATTTCACTCTTGTCGTACTCTGTATACATATACACATAAAATACCCTGCGAGAATGCCAAACACGATCTCCCTCCGCCTGCGGCCTCCATTGTAGTGAACTGCGAAATGGAGCTTTTAAACGTGTGGGGGCGGACGGGCGAATGGGCGGGAGGGAGACCCGATGTGGCACGAGATCGTTTTCCCGATGACAAAAATAAAAAAATTAACGTATGTATACGCCCCCAACGTGCGCTGGCAACTGCGAATTAATTGCCTCGTGTAAAGTTTAATTAATTAATCAACGTAGTCTCGATGGACGATGCAATCCGACAGGATTATCGCATCGACGTTTCTGACTGATGAAACGAAAGATAGTGTGTTCGAATTTTTTTTTTCATGGAATTTTAATGACTCACCATAATGTTGCAGTCAGCTTGGCTGGAAGTTGGGTCTCCAGTCGGTCACGGGCGCTCTGTCGTTGGCCTTCTTTCTCGGCTTGATATATCGAAGCGCCGCCCTTTATCATCCGCAGCGTCGCGCGATAGTTCATCTGAAAAATCAACGAAGCAAGGTTAAGGAGAAGAGATCGTCGTCGAAGGCACCGCGCCAGCCGCTGGTCGATCTCAGCCCTCTGGGCTGTCGCCCGGTCAGGATGCTGATGCTCGCCGCCGGTGCGGCTGGCTTTGGTCTGTACACTCCAGCCTTCTACATCGTGAGTATCAGCCGCGCGTCACGTAGGCTAAGGTCCGTTCATAAATGCGGTTTCCGATTTTATTTTTCCTCAAACTTTCCAACTGGCACGGACGGCAGCTGTGCGAAAGAATTTAAGGTCTCACGTAGCGCGTTTCATTTATCGGGGCCATTAAGCTCGTGCGATTTGAGAGACGGAGAGAAGCGCACAAACCTCGTGGAATATCTGCCGCGTGACTGACTCTCTCTCGGGCGAACGGATTACCAGTCGATGGAGCCGGGGGATTAAGGGCGAATATTTAAACGAGACAGCTGCCGCACGAGCGAACGTAACCCAACTGAAGTTCAGCGGCTTACGTCCCTTTTGGATATTTTATTAACAATTTTTTTTTTATTTGTTTTAATCCGTTTTTCAGAGTATTTACATGATTATTGGGCTGAAGGATTTGGGTCAATGGAGCGTTGGCGGTAGAAATACAAATACAGAGTGTAAATAGTATCCCAGATGTATCGATTTTCGCACCATGCAAAACATTTTCAATAAATACAATTAGTACTAAGGTAAACGTGCCAATGCCCGGACAGCTAAGCGAGCCGTCCCAGTCCCTGGACATGCATGGAAAATCGTATTTCCAGCTCTCTCGCACGCACGCCTTGTCCGACCACTGGGACGTGTCCGGTCATTGGTACGTTTACCTTACAATTAATATACACGAATTGAGCTATGGAACGGTTCGGGCGAACTGGTACAAATATTGCAACTACGAACACAATGTTTTTTTTACGGAAATCCGCGCACGGAAGCGAAACATGGATATTGCTTCCTGTGATTACGGTTTTTAACGAGCGAACGTAACCCAACTGAAGTTCAGGAGCTTACGGCCCTTTTGGATATTTTATTAATAATTCTTTTTATTTTGTTTTAATCCATTTTTCAGAGTATTTACATGATTATTGGGCTGAAGGATTTGGGTCAATGGAGCGTTGACAGTAGAAATACAAATACACAGTGTAAATAATATCCCAGATGTATCGATTTTCGCACCATGCAAAACATTGTCAATAAATACAATTACTACTACTTACAATTAATATACACGAATTGAGCTACGGAACGTTTCCGGCGAACTAGTACAAATATCCCACTGCAACTACGAGTTCAATATTTTTTTTACGAAAATTCGCGCACGTAAGCGAAACATGGATATTGCTTCTGTGTTTACGGTTTTTAAAAAAACATTCTGAAGCGCGAGGTCCGCTGATGGTAGCAGAGTTTGCAAAACCAAGCTTACTCCGGATTGTAAAGGGGAGACCGTGGCAAAATGGGACAGTGAGGCAAAACGAGACGGCAGGGATAAAACTCAATTTTCCAATAATTTCAGGATGTCCTATTTTGTCCCAACGATACATCCGGATTTTCAACACCGTTTCGCCCCACTCACCGTCACCGCCACCATCCAAAAGTTGTTGGAAAATTGCGTTTCGTCCCATTATCCCGTTTTGCCCCACTCTCCCCTAATCGAGCAAAATCGGATACCCGTACCGTTGCACACGCTTTTTTTCCATCCGTGATCAAGATGTCGCCGGAAACCATTATAGGATGTTCGGTAATCCAATCCGATAATATGCTCGGCGTCTAATTGGGTGGTCACCTTTCCTATAATGTACAAGCTCGTTCGCCGCTCTCTCGCTCTCTTCTCCCGGGTAACTCGGTAGAGCTGTACGCCGTCGAGGCGATGGTCAGCCCCGTGCCGGGACGGCACCAGGGGTGGTGCCCGCGAACGGTCGACGATACGTTATAATCCCACCGACCGCTTCTGCATTGTAGTGCAGTATCCGCTTGGGTTCCGGTGTCATTGTTCGCTCGAATGTACGTAATTGGAAGCTCGAAAGCTTTGCGCTTTTTTCGCCTCGGCAGAACCACAGCACAGGTGGACACAGCGCCATCTGCCTCCATAATAATTATAAAAGATTGTCCCTTTGTGTGTCTGTTTCTTTTTTTGCTTCTATAATCGTTCCGTTTCAATGAATTTTCAGGCGCTGCAAGGATACCAGGACGGACTGGAGGCCAGCGCGCTTGTCCTGCTGCAGACTTGTCTGGGTCTGGCCGCGGCCCTCGGTTGCGCTGCGTGGGGCTTGGTTACAGCCAGACCGTCGGCACAGTGCCTCGTGTCCAGGCAATATCTCTGTCAAGCAGCGCTTCTAGGAGTTGGTCAGTACACACGGCAAGCTTCAGAAAGCACTCTAGTAATCCTCCCACTGTTTCTCTCGACGTGCTTACCTATACGTACGTCTAATATAACATGGCATAAGCTTGCCGGAATAGTGTAACTACCTATACCTATGTATACCTCTATATAGTATATGTGTATGTATGAATATATATAATATATATGTATACGTGAAGCCGCACACGTACGTGTAACATCTCGGAAAGTCCATACGTGTAACGCAGCGGACAGTGGATGCTGTGCGGGTTTTGGAGTAGGTATATCCCCAAGCTGCCAGACACGAAATCCAGGAGCATGTACTACTTCGACGTAGGGAATGGGCCGGAGAGGCAGAGGGACGCGCGGAGGTGGAGAGAAATTGCCTGGGATATTAGCGTGGATGAGCTCGGGCGAGATACCGTTCCGAGAGTTTCCTCCCAACTGTGCCCAACCCGACGATCCTAGCACCCTTGTAAAATATACATTCGAAAACATTATCCCTCAAACCCTCGTTTTCAGCATCTGTTGCCGTACCGCCTACATCCACCCGGCGACTATAAAAATAAAAGGTATTCACATCGTTTCTCTCAACAGCTCTCTCTTTCCCTTCGCGTCATCAGCGCATGAATATTCCAGGATTTGGGGAATGGGAGAGAGAGCTGTCGTTCCAGCGACACGTGTTCCGGATTTTTTGGCCCGAGACAGTCCTTTTGAGGGAATTCTTAAGGTAAACGTCCCGGTGACCGAACACGTCCCAGTGGCCGCGCAAAGCATTCGTGCAAGAGAGAAGCAAATACGATTTTTCACGCGTGTACGGGAACTGGGGCATCGCCCTTAGGTGTGCGGCCACTGGTACTTTTACCTTAATAGTCGAAACGCGATAGCTGGGACGAATTTTAAAAAATGGCTAAAGTACCCTTGCTCGAGAGATCAACTGCCACCCTACACAACGTACCAAGTTAAGCTGCAAGTTTCGAAAACTGCCCGGAGCGTATGCAGACCCGTGTCTAGAGACAAGACTAACTGGATACAGAGATAGTAGACGAAGATCCGTGTCTCGGACGAAATACATGCAGACCTTCGTCCATTAGAGTGGCCCCGTGATTCGTTTACCCTGCACTCTCCGAGAGAATTATCTCGGACTCACCCTCATCGCCTTGAAATTCCGAGAGGGTTGTACGGGCCGGTGGTTGCTGACCTCGCACGTCGGTCCTTCGCGCTACGTATTCGTACGTGTCACAGTCGGGCATCAGAGCTGACGCTCTCACCTGCTTGACCGTACGACCGGAATCCTAACTGACACCATCAGCGATTTGACCAGAGGCTGCGAACCACCAACGTGCCTCAATAATTAATCCTTGAGAGATACAAAATAGAAAAAAAAAAAAAAAAAAAAAAAATGAAAAAGAAAATAGAAAGGGCTTGAATGAAAATAGTTTCGCGAGGGTAGGGCTGCGGGCCTCGCGGTATGCACAACACGCCTCCACATGTGTCGCGGCAAAAGAGGGACGGAGAGCAAAGCGAAAGCGCGGAGAGCAAAAAGGGACCGGTGAAAGAGAACCCGGACACAGGGAAGGTAAGCGAGCCGTGGAAAAAAAACCTATATTGTAACACCGCGCGTGAATCTCGCGCGAGTCTCGAACGTCGGTGGAGTACACAACTTCAAAAGGGATGCGAGGAAAAAGTCGCGGAGGGTGCGGAGGGAAGAAGCAAGCTGAGAGCGTGTCCCGGCTGAATGCCTGTCGGGCGTTTAAAAATTCCAGAACGAGATAGAGAGGAATGAGCTCGTAGTCTCGCGACGTACAGGGCTCTCTCGCGGGTTTTTCTTTTTTTTTTTTCTTGCACAGCCATAAGCGCGCGGTTTCTCAATGAAGACGACGACGCGGACGTCGAGAGCATCCCCTACGGCGATGTTGGCCGAGCCGGTAGCCGCGACCATTTGCATTTTTAATTCGTCCGTAGGCCACCGCGACGGCCGTGGCAATGTCTAGGGGACATTTTTTTTCATTATCTTTCCTATCCTCCGGTTAGTGACCGGAGATTCGACGAGACGCGGAAGATGCCGTGCAGAGCGCAACCGCACCAGCGGCCAAAGTCTCGACGAGGAGATTCGCAATTTTCGTGAATATGGAGAGAAAGCGATCTAGCGTGACAATTTTTTTTTCTTCAAGAAACGACCTTTATTGCTACGATAAAAGCTTCGAAGGAGTAAAATTTAAAAATACACATATAAAAAAAACGCGTTTGAATCAACTACAGATTCAGGCAGGGACGTTTGAATATATTAAATTAGTCGAAGAAAATGCGTTCTCGGCTATTGAGGACATATTGGGTATTGGGCTCTTTCTTCAGTCCGTCTCTTCTACGCGCTGTGCTCCAGTTCTCACGCACTCTGTTTCGGCACACTTACTAGGACTTTATAGAATTTGTATAGAATCACAATCTCACGACTCAAATGTGCACATTCGTAGGCAATTGAAGTGGAACAGGATGATTTTGGCGAAAGTATACGTGAAACGGTCCAACTTTTACCAAAACTGACGATAAATATCATTTTCCACTTCAATTGCCTACACTGAGAAAAAGGATGGTATTTCCTACTATAACGAATAGTTCCCAGGGGGGGCGTCTATATAGATAGTTTATGATAGTATATACTCAACTGATTAAACTATAATTATAGTTACAACTATAATTTTTGGTCATTGTCGTAACTGTAAAAGGTATAGAGCCCCCCCCCCCCCCGGGAACTATTTACTATGCAAGTTTTTCTCAGTGTACTACTGTATAATGAAATCAATAAATGAAAATAGTTTAATGACTCAAAAATATTGTGGTGTGATCTTGAACAAAGCGATTTTTGAACAAATTATTGAACAAAGCGATTTTTTAGCTTTAACAACAAAATATTTATTTCAACGTTTCCTGACCGAATCTTCAGTTGATTAAACTATAATTATAGTTACAACTATAATTTTTGGTCATTGTCGTAACTATAAAATGTAGACGTCCCCTCTGGGAACTATTTACTATGTAAGTTTTTCTCAGTGTACTACTGTATAATGAAATTAATAAATCAAAATAGTTAAATGTCTCAAAAATATTGTGGTGAGATAAAAAAAATGGTTGAACCAAGCGATTTTTTAGCTTTAACAACAAAATATTTATTTCAACGTTTCCTGCCCGAATCTTCAGTTGATTCCACCGTATTTTTTATCAGTGTATGAAATATTAATGACGTTCGAAAAATTTTATATATATATGTATTGTGATTTTTTATCTGTGCAGCTGTAGCTCAGGTGGCTCTGGGAAGCGTTCAGGGATACCAGGGCCTCGTACTCGCTTCCGGTCTCTACGGAGCCTCGCTCGGCGGTGCCCTCTATTCCTTGAAGATGCTCGCGCTCGAGAGACTCAGAGCGAGGCATTTCGCCAGGTCTTGGGCACTCGTTCAGGCAGCCGAAGCTCTGCCTATCCTCCTTGGAGTTCCTCTTACCGGTACGTATAGTTGAAAAAGGAATAATAAAAAAAAATTGTAATAAACGAACATATAGCGCGTGAAATTCGACTTCCCGTTTTGAGTTAATCGGCGCAACTTGGCTGTGAAGAGTGAGAGTCGTGTCTCGTTAGTCGACGAGAATTGGACGAAAGCGCGAGAAAGTCGCACGATATTCGAGCTGCGCTCACCTTTCTCATGCTGATATACAGATAAGTTTTGAAAAGAAAAAATTACCAATGCGGAAACGAGAGCAGCAAACATGACGACGTATTTGCAACTCTCACACTCAATTAGCAGCGCGGATTACGACGACAGCTCAGTCAAACAACCGGTGTCTTCTTTCCATCGCAAAGAGTGTCAATAAATAATAATAAAAGTTAGTAAAAAAAAAATTCAAATGCGGCCTTCAGAAAAAAATATCGCTGACAGTGTAACGAAAACGTACTAACTAAAGCGTTTCACAAGCGGTCGTTAGTTACTTCGCATGCATCGTGCAGTGACTCTCATTCGGTCCGAGAGTCTTCTCGCAATAGCTTCTGCATCCGCAAACAATTATTGACATACGGCCAATGGCGAGAGAACGTGTGCTCGTTCGTTACTGGCGGAAAAACAACACACGTTTAGGCTTATGAACGGATGCACGTTCGTGACATTGAACCTACGGAAATAAATATCGATCGTCCGGAGAGTGAACGAAAAAAAATAAAAATGATAATGCAGATTATAAGAATAACAGTAAAAAATAATAATCAGCAAACTAGATTTTTTTCTGCGGAGGAAGAGCATGGTAACAAAATATCTCGGCATCATGTTCCATCTTTGCAATACCGCATTGCGTCATCCCTATCTTGAAAATAGAACATTTATTGAATAAAAAATAAAAAATTTGTTGACTTGATAAGTGACAATGTGGTGACGCGAAAATTGAAAATTTATTGACGCAAAAATTGAACATTTGTTAACTCGAATATTGAAAATTTATTGACTCGAAAATTGAACATTTGTTAACGCGAAAATTGAAAATTTGTTAACTCGAATTTGTTGACACGAAAATTGAAAATTTGTTGACACGAAAATTGAAAATTTGTTGACACGAAAATTGAAAATTTGTTGACACGAAAATTGAAAATTTGTCGACTCGAATATCGAAAATTTGTTGACTCGAATATTGAAGACTTGTTGACTCGAATATTGAAGATTTTTTGGCTCGAATATTAAAGATTTGTTGACTCGAATATTGAAGATGTGTTGACTCGAATATTGAAGATTTATTGGCTCGAATATTGGAGATTTATTGGCTCGAATATTGGAGATTTGTTGACTCGAAAATTGAAAATTTATGTACTTGTAAATTGTAATTTTCTATTGACACCAATATTGAAGATTTATTGACTCGTAAATTGTAATTTTCTGTCTGACGTCTCTATCGACACTAATAATTATTTACTTCTTCCTCTTTTTCTCTCTCCTGAAGGTTACATGAACGCGAATAGTCCACGAATCGGTTACTACGCGTGCACATTGAGTTCCTTGTGCGGTGCTGCTCTCCTCTTTCTCGTCGGTTGGGGTCGTCAGCCGACGTCTCCGATACTCGGGGGCTCGAGGCTGTCGCACGTCGGACCGTTGCCACCGCCGTGCGCCTGTCCCCCGCCGCCGCGGCCGAGACTGCCCAAGTCCCAATCGCTTCACGTGCCTCTCGACGTCGAGCAGGAGATGCGTGAACAAGAGGTCGAGCGTCATCTTCGTTCGACCGAGCACTATTATCAGCCAACGAGTTACTATCAGCACGCCCCACTCAGGCCGAGCAAGAGCGTTCCGGAGGGTCTCGGGCACCAGGACTCCTTCCGGTCCAACAGCACGAGACCGCGCAGATACAGGGACGTCACCGTCATCGAGCAAATCACTACTAGCGTTTAAAAAAACTCGTTGTTTACAAAAGTATATTAACGATATTTCATTTAAATCGTTCTATCCTCCCTGGCGGAAATGAGACACGGGACCAGTGCTGGCCGACGTTGTTCAAACACCGGCCGACGCTGTGCCGACACTGGCCCTTCGTGACGCTTCCGCCAGGGCTCGTGCATACTTGACGGAGAATGAAATTCTTCACGATCGATGTATATCAAATAGAGTCTAATTACACCGATTATCGCCTCGGCGACGAGAGGCGAGGATAATTTTTGTTTTTCCTCTTCACCGAAAGAAGGCAAAGAATCGCGCGATTAGAGCGCCAATTCCTACTCTATGTAACTGTACTAAATACTACTTTAAAAAAAACAACTCGGGTTTAATCTTTCCCTGAAAACGTTCTTGACACTGGAAAAGATTTTTGACTGTCAAAAAACAAAAATTTGTTACGTTGCTTCGTTAGACTTTAGAACGATTTATATTGTATCGACGATTGTATTACGATAGCTTAGTAGAGAGATATAACGGAGCTGGACTCCAATTAATAGAGATCCTTTGAGAATTTGTATTGATGACACACAAAAAAAAACTAAATCAAGGTTTAAAAAAGAAACGATCATGTACAGTTGTTGTGACAATTTAACGTGTGAATATTATCTCGTTGCGAACCGCGATCGTGCATCTCAATTAGAATCGGTATTACCCTCACGGCCCCCCGCTCTCCGGCGTGGGGGAGGCAGTCAATGTAATTAACACTCGAATGAAAGTGATTACGACACGAGAGCGTGCGATACAATCAAGAGAGATGATTATTTGTTCGGAGACGCTTCCCTCGAAACAAGATAGAGACAATGGGCACGAAAGTAAAACGTGCGAAAACCTCTCGCGGTTGTTAAGGTATATATATCTATATATATACACGTAGATTTGCATTGGTATACAAGTGCACGTACCGCGGTCGAGATTGTAGTCGGATGTTCCTTTCCCCGTGGTCGACCTCGGGACCAATTCGATGATTTTAGGAAAAATTTGTTTAACGAAGAGTCTTGTGGGTAATTTTAAAAAAATTCAATTATTCATAAAGTTTCGAGCCTCTGTCTTCAATCAGAATTTTAAAGAGAAAATGAGAAAAGAAAATCAGATTCGTACTCGTGCTTCAAAGATAAGCAAATTTTATCCTAGATATTTTTTTCTAAAGTTCATACTGGATGGAGTCGAGTAGAACTTTCAGCCAATGAGATCGCTCAAACGACCTGCCAGCCGTCCATCGCGAACGATCGCATTGGCTGAAACTTAACCGGTCATAACTCGAAAACCATATGACAGAGAAAAAATTCTCGAGGATTAAGTTTGTTGCGTTTTCGACACTGAATACGATCAGATATTTCTTCAATTTTTTTCTACAATTTCTGAGACACATGCATGAAAATATTGCAAAAAGAAAAAAAATACAGCTTCCCTATCGTCGATAGAGTGTCCAATCTCGTCGCGCTTATATTCAAAGTATCGACGGGCTTGGATCCGCTTATCGCGACAGGGATCGCAATGGTTCTCGGGAAGAATAACGAAGTCTCTGACGGAACGCTCGTTATCTCGATTTCGTTAGCACTAGAAGTTAAACGTTCGCGTCATCGACGCACTCGGCGGATAAGAACGAAGAAAGCCCAAGGACGGGTGAGAGGCGGAGTGTTTGTCGGGGCCTCGCGGGTTAAAATTGATTCCGTGGGTGGGAACGGGAGTGCCTTCGACGAGGACGACGATAACGCTGTAACAATGAGGAATAAAATCACCGATAGACCGGATAGAGTACGACGAAAGCGCCGGGTTCGAGCGGTCGTGTCTCGAGTGTGTGTTCAAACTCTGCCCAAAGTGAAATATCAGACTGGACGAGAATTTTTTTTTTTTACACGCTATTAATAGCCGAGAGAATTGACACCCGACCGTGTACGCATTATCTAATCTTTCCACACCAACGAAAGGAGGAAAGAACAATCAAACTTGCTTAGACTTTTTCGACGAGTAGGCCCGACGTCGCGGGACACCGGTCGATTTTACTGCCGCTCCTCGGATGCTATTTAGAAACTCTGAGATATATCTTAGCGTTAATTAAACTCGTTCGAATTTAGAGACAAAAAAATTATATGAAAGAAAAATAAATCTTGACGAGGAGTAATCGAGGATAAAAATAGAAGGGTGTAAAGATTAACTTGTTGAGAAAGATTTAGCGACTGTTCGACCAACGTTTGTAATCATACAAATTTCATACTTGAAATTATACGGAAATATCGTGAGAATAAAAAGTAAAATAACAAAAATTTGTATAATTTAAACGACGAGTAACTTAGGTAGCGCGTATAGGCCAAGCCAAGATGAGACAAGGGATCAACGTGCGACTGAAATTTTCATTCAATTATGGTAACATACGAGACAAAAAAACATTATGAACAAGTATATAGATATAATTATTGATATAATGTGTAACGCGAAGCTCTCAGTACTGTATCGTTATTTTTTTAGCTCCGGAACCTAAATTGACTGAGCCATTGCCATCAACGTTAAGGATGCATGGCGTACACATTGCCAACCAAGTCTGATTCGGTCAGAATTTTAGTACTTTTTGAAACGACAAAAATCTGAAAAAAATCGATCGTATGAAAGATATTTGAAAAATTGATTTTACCAATTTGTTGATAACTTTTCCGGTTTACTATGACAAAAAATCAATGTTTCAAACATCTTTAAAACAATTATTTTTTTTACAGATTTTTGTCGTTTCCGAAAGTATTGAAATTCTCGCTGACTCCAACTTTTGGCTGGGAATGTATACGCGATATATTCTCAATCGTATATTATGCTGCAATCATCGAGAACCCTGTTTGTAGTTCGTAGACACGGATTAATCGCAGCTGTCACACGCGACGAGAGGCTGAAGAGAAATCGTGCAAATTAAAAATTAATTTTCTCGACGGACTTCGAAGAGCCGTCGATTCTATAAATGATCAACCTCACGATTCGGAAGTGATGGGTTCGTTCAATTTTCTCCCGATAGTTTTTCCTGTTCTTTTTCTCAGTACCGCAACGCTTCGCCCGCTGCCGTCGTAATCAATAATCCTCTCCCACGCGTAAAATTCTTTCGCAACGACCCGGTGAAATCTATGAGCTGAATACGGCTGACGATCGATGAATTTACTCGGAAATGCACGCAACACATCGTGATCGAATTTCTATTGTGTTTGGTTTAGCGGAGAAAAAAAAATAAAAACATAAGGGGCATTGACCCGGATTCGAAGGAAAGTGCGGGTCCTGGAAACGGAGGCGTTGACGACTATACATATATATATTATCACTCGTAATTCAACGATAACGAGACTCGTTTAGTGAAATTGAAAAAAATAAATTAATAAAAAAAAATCGAATAAAATCGTTGAGGGTGTTTCGAAGAATTTTTTAAAAATTTTATAAAAGATTCTATAACGACGTAGAGATCGTAGCAGGACCAATGTAATCTTTTGTCGGCAGCGTTAAGAGTCTTCATTATGTATACTTATAGAATTTACTATATACATAAATATATATAGCTTCGTTATACATATACTCTACAGTAGAACGAGAGTCGAGCAGGCATCTCGAAGACTGCTGATCGTTCATTCACAAAAGTCCGGAAGATAATTATAAACGACTGTCGAGTGTGTGTTACCTATTTTTTTTTCTTGTTCATTTTTGTCGCTTGCGTGTATATAGTGAAATCCGTAAAAAAAAAAAATTCTTTCGCGATATTGTAAGAGGATGACCGAAGGATAAGGTGTGTATTATACATTTGTCTACCGGGCACGCGGCACGGTTTCATTTTTTAAATTCAGGATTATCACTACTCACGAAGAATAGTAAATTATCGACAAAAACAATTGTCTCGGCACGAAATCGATTAAACGAAGATGAATTTTTTTCATCAAATTTATCGTCGATTTTGAAATACGTTTATGGATCAAATGCGAAAAAAATGTGGAGGACGAAAATATAATTTGGAACAATTAAAATAAAATTTCTTTTATAACTAATAGCCAAATTGGCTTACGACAATGGATTCGCTTATATTTTCGTCTTCAAATAATTTTTTCCTTCTTCATAAGTGACGAGACGTCTGTACTTCGATCTTGTACCATAAATATATTCGACAATGTATCAATCCTGTAAATAAATTATTATTTTCAAAGTTACGTAAGTCCTCGAATTCGTTGCAAATTAGTCGCGCGAAGGAGACAGGAAGAAAGCTCAGTTACGCATCGCAGCTTCGTGAATGCGACAAGCCCCAGCGAAGAGGCGTTCAGTGAATCGATTAGAGAGCCAAGAAAATTTCACGCTCCAACGACCGAACTCAATTGTATCTGCGCTACACACTTTGATAATCAAGTTTCCCGTGGGTACATAAAATGCGAGTCCCTACAGAGACTTCGGTGAATCACGGACGGTGTCTCCATCTTCTACGCCGAACGGTGTACCGTGTTTTCATTCATAAAACCCGAGATCTCCAACGCGAAGTCGCGCGCAGCTGTCCACGTAGAGGGGTCCGCTCGATGTGACGTAAACTCGACTCACGCGACGACAGAGGCGCTGCGCGAGTGGCGGGAAACTTAAAAAATCCCTTTTTCCTCATCCAATAGTCAAGTCCAAAAAATGTTACCAAAAAAGTCTTCAAAAATGACGAAGCTACTCTTTCCCAAATTCGCGTGTTAGAGAAGATTCTTCATAAGCCTGAAAATTCGTCTCCGAGTCTCAAATCGCTCGAGTCCCAATCTCCGCCGCCCGCGGCGCTCTCGGACCCGCCACAGTGGTTCTCAACTGGACATGCTCGCCGTTTTCCTCGACAATCTCTCTCGGGGCTTCCAGCCTCGCGAGCTATTGAGTAATCCATGGTCGGTCGAGTTTCTCTCTCGATGCTCGATCTTATCGACAGTTGCCCCGGGGGTCGACTACAACAGAATCGTCGCTGGAACTACCATGCATGCACAGCCCGTAGGGTTACCGCTATCGATGGCCGAAATTATTCGTTGGTTCGTGACCGTCGTACGGGGCAGTTGAGCACGAGCAGCGGAATCAGCCGGATTCCCGGTGCCGCTCGAAGAAACTACGAACAGGTGTCCCCCACCTAAAGCCCTCTGTGATAGTTTCGTCTCTCTTTCTCTCGCGTTGCACAGAGCAAAGACGAGCAATCTATTCGTGCATTCAGCAGCAGCAGCGGCGGCGTTACAGCCGCGAGTTACCGGGCGCGAGTGGGGAGGAAGGATTGGTTTCGTGGCGTGTAGAAAGAAGCGACGACGACGATCGTTCGAACGGCACACACGTACGGTCAACTGTCGCGATATGTACACCTGCTGGAAAGGCGAGATCGCACCGAATTCACGTCGTCGTCTCGTCGGTCTCTCGCGTGTCAACGCCACTAGGTCAAATTAGGTGTGTGTATATTGTATATCGATGGAATTCGACGTCGGTATCGTCGTCGCGAGCGTGTTCGCCGCCGTTCGGCTAATGTGTCTATAAAGCTAAATATGCTGTTGTGGGCAAGTAAGCCAGATAAGAGAACAGCAACGGGACAGCAACAGCCACCAGCATCAGTTACACACACCGTGAGTCTTGAGACTAACGATGTTATATTTATATTACTAATCAATTATTCGCGAAAAAAACGCCCCGACGAAAGTTTCCATATATATATGTATATACATTTTTTTTTAAATGGGTGAAAAGTGAGGAAAAGTGAAATTTAATACATAATCATTCAATATCCGAGATCTTTATCTAAAATGATGAAGAAATTTTTTAATCCACATAATTTATCATTAGTGTGTGATATTGGTAAGGGTTTTTTTTCGGATTTTTTTTTTACTTCTATTATGCCATATTTCCGTGTGCCGCTTTGGGGATTTTTTTGTATCAGCGCCAATCGTTATTCTATTCACCTTTTTTCTCCCCTCCCCCAATATTTATCGTTCGCTCGCTCGTGCACCTGGTTGCGAGTCCCTCGACCGCGAGCGCGCTCGCTCCTTCCCTCGTGTATGGTTTATCCCGCATAAATGTATTACTATATCTGTATATATGCACGTATATATACGTGGCCGCTTTCGACACTGCGCGAGGTGCATCCTCACGAGGAACATAGCGAGCGAGAGAGACCCGGCGCGCATCAGCACATCGCCGAGAGCTAAAGCGGATTCATCGGGTCTCCATCGCCTCGCCGGTTTCGTGACTAACAGGATGTACCAGTGAATGACCGGTTGCAAAATCCTCATAGAAACAACTTTCAAATATACATTCTGAACGAACCGTTCAAATCCAATTTAAATAAAACTGTGCAAAAAGAACAATCGAATTTTTCCGCTTCGATATAAATATAAAAATTGATTTTCGAGAGGTCATTCACTGGTGCACTATAGAAGTTTTTTTTATGTCCGCGCGCGCACCGTGAACTCTCACTCGTTCGTTCGGCATGGCTCCACGTCAACCGTGAGATACGAGAGACAGTGTTGGCCCGGGCACCTACTTTCGTGAAAGTGGTTTCTCTTCCTCCCCTCTCCACTCCGCAGTTTTACTCCCTCTTTATGTACATCGTTACCTACTAAGCGTATCGTATATCCCAATTTATATGCCATCGTCTCGACGTTTACCTAACGAAGGCGCGGAACGACCTCGACTTGGCTCGTTCATACTTGGGGACTGAGTACCCAAGACCGTATCGTCGTGGCAAGTGTGCCCGAGCCTCGCTGTAGCCAAAAGTATACTGTCGAAGAGGAAGGAAAGAAAAATGTAGAATAAAATTTGAAAAAGAACGAGCAACAGCGATTATACCGCGTGCTCTGATTCGTCATTCGGTGAGCTCGAACCCTCGTGCTCTCGGGTCTCTAGCGTGCGCTTACTCGTATTACGTACACGGCCAAACTTCTTCGCCGGCGGCGGGAACCGGTTAGCGATCCTACTCGAGAGACGCGTGCGGCACGAAATTCCTTTGCCAGCGGTTTGAAACGCTGACCAGATGGAGAGGGACAAACGAATTTCGGTAGGGACTGCCGGCCGCTCGGGTTCTCCCGGTGCAATGCATCGTGCCCCGGAAATAAGCATATTTCTTCGTAAAAAAATTAAATATTTCAGAAGTTTGAAGCGAGGAAGGCAGAATTGAGATCTTTACCTGCGTAGAAAAGCGAATGATTGATTGATGGGTTTATTAATACCCTAGTGTTCTATGGGGCAAGGTACAAATAAACGATGAAAACGTACTTACAACTAGTAAACCGCTGTAGAAATTGATATCCCATCCAAAGAAACATGCGAGTACTTGAATATAACAGTGGACAGTGAGGATAAACTGTATTATAATGAAAAATAAGGTGTAGTAAAATATAACTAATATAAAATATAACGCATATAAATGAAATTTATAACAGCTAATCAGCATATAATGTGGGATAATATGAAACAAAATATAACGAAGAGACAGTAAAGTTGCATTTTCCGCGAAAATGAAATAAAAATAAATTAACTGAATTAGGCATCTTTTAACGTAATAAAAAAGATAATAACACTTAAAGTAAACTATTTTATGACTATATAACTATGATATAGATGTCCTCTACTCTACGAAGGTTCTTCGCAACAAAATAAATAAGTGAATAGATTGACCTTGAAAGAAGAGAGGGAATGAGAGTGAGGAAAACAACCTTAAAATAATACATTGAAAACAGCAAATTGTAAATCGTTTGATGAAAAATTTCAATCGTTAAATTATTTATCGATGTTAATTGAATACATGCGTGTCTCCGAGTGGGTTTTGACGCAAAGGCCACCCTGTTCTCTTCGCCCTTTCACGCGTCTCGTGCTTCCCTGTAATATTTTTTTTTGTTCCCGCCTAATAATAATCTTCCTCTGACATTTCGCTCGTTGCACTGAGTATAACGACTCGCGCCATGTGGCAGGCTGGCTTAACGGTCCCGTCGCCGGTGTGCCCCGGCATATACGTGTCAGGGTCTCAGGTATAAAAAAAATATCGTAGATATACATGCAGCAGCGCGCTAATACTCAGCACCGAAACCATTTGATTTGCACTGCGATTAGAGCTCTGACGCGCCGTTAACAGGATTACGATTCGCGACGCTGACCGTTGCCGCTGCTGCTTTGATAAAATAGGGGGGGAGGGAGAGAGGGCAAAATGGATCCGTGCTCTCTATTTGAGACGAGACATTTTTACAGCCTGCAAAATGTTTAAAAAAGTATAAATTAAATTAATTTTTTTTTAATTCTGGTACTCCTTTTCGCCCCATGTCTGCAGTGTACATTTTGCGTTCAAAATGTAGGGGAGAGCGGGGCAAAATGGCACAACGGGGCAAAACAGGACTATGAGGGCAAAGCTCAAGTTTCCAATAATTCTTGGATGCCCCATTTTGTCCCAACGATAAATCCGGATTTTTAAACCCATTTTGCCTCACGTACTCCCATCGCCACCGTCTCAAAGTTATTGGAGAATTGCTTTTTGTCTCATTATCCCGATTTGCCGTTTGGTGTGCCATTTCGCCCCGCTCTCCCCTACAAGCGTAGTAATTGTTTTCATTTTGCCCCATCCTTCCTTACATAAATTACATTCTCGTGGGCGCGAATTTGCACGCAAATAATACCCAATTTCGCATACGACTATCCACAATATCTCATCCGCAATTATATTTTCTGTTTTTCCACTCGAATCGTCCGCGCTCTGTTTCGTTCTCGTACGCAGCTCGAATTTTTATCAGCCTCTCTGGTTCCCCCGGTGACTCGCTCCTCCTCGAAACAATGATAATAACATGGCTCGCGCGGTTCTTCGCCGTTCTCCTCTTTCTTTCACGGTTTTTGATACACACCTCTCGCACGCGTTTCCACCGGAATGCCGTTGCGCTGCCGCCGCAGCGACGAGGATGTGTTCGCTGCTCCGAGGCAGCCCTCTGTGACGAGATTATCTCTTTTTCTTTATTTTTTTTTTCTGTTCCATCGTTCGTCTCGTTCACCGTTTTCTCTCGAAGTTCCACGTACGCGAGAGGGTTCAGGAAAGAGCGTTGCATAGACTCCTTGAGGGGAGCATCTTCTCACGCGCACTCGCGCGCATTGCAATGGATATAAAGCGTTAATGTACTGTAATAAGCCAGAGAGTCGTAACGGGGATCGGAAAGGAGAGGCTCATTATACTATGCACCGGTGTCTTAACGGCGATGCAAGTTCTTATTATTCGTCGTGCACAAGCAGAAATCCGAGCCGCCGAGTTCCGCAAAGTGGCCGAATGCGAAATTAACGTTTATTTTTTTCTTCTCGTTATTGCGGACACGAAACGATTATTAAATACGGGAAGGTGGACGGCGTGTAAGAGTTCATTCATTCATCACGGCGCAGCGGTGCCTGCTATGTGGATTAACCGAACAGTCTGCTTTCACGAGTTTCTTCGCTCGTAACGAGCGCAATGATGTAATTCAAAGAAAAAGAAATGGATTGTCCCAATGCTCGTAAATTTTTACCCTTTCCGGCGCAAAATCCTATCTAACCGATCGCACAGAGGACAAAAAAATGTAGTCGAATAATTTAAAATCTTGTTGTTATTGCGTTAAAGTAATATTTTGACGATTGCAGAGAAGCGGATTAGTTTTCAATACCCATATTGTTTTTTGTAAAGAAAACAAAGCAGATAATGTCACCCGAGTGCAAATTTTAAAACAACAAATAACATTGGAAAAATATATTATAAATGGAAAACGCCAAAAATATCAATACAAAAATATATGCGTAAAAAATAAATATATATATCCTAAATATAATGAATAAAATTTAATTAAAATAAAAAAAATTAATGAAATAAATAAAATTATCGAATAGACGCATCGAGAGTCTGAGGGTGTTATGTATCGAAATATCATAACGATTCATTGCGTCGTTCAATATACACGGGACGTTAACGAGGTAGGAGAGAAACACCGCGGTGCTTCAAAGGTTTACCGCTGTATTTAATCCTTTGTAGGACATTCCCAATTTCGCATGCCTCTGGTAGTGGTTTCGGGACATTTCCAACCGTGAATTGGAACGTGTGATTAGTAATTTGAGAGGTTTCCGTTATCCCTCCGACGACACGGCAATCGATACTATTATAGGGGGAGTGAGCGAATACGTGCCACGAGACAACACCGGCTATGCTGATTTTAATTAATCGAGCGGTGATGTCGAAATGACTCTCGACTTGTTACGTAATTCAAAACAAACAATTGAATCTAATTTCATCGTTTCAATTGATCCCGAAACGCTTGCATCACGATTTATAGATTCGGTCTATTTTCAAGCACTGCCAAAACACAACGTTATCGCTCCATCAACGATAATTTTAAATCCTCACAGAAGTCATTGTCTCGAATTGAAGTTATCTTGCTTGATAAATATGTTCCAATTTTTCAATGATCTGTTATTGATTTCTATAATTATTTTCCGATTGACCCTTTTGCATTCTGTTTGGGTAGATGATTTATCATTTTTTAATATTAAAAAAATGGGTAACTGGCCTCACCCCAACATGATGGGTAATAACAATTAGCTCAGTTTTTTTTGCAATTATTAATAACACCTGGTCGACATCGCAAAGTTTGTATCCCTCGAGATTTTTTAATCGACACTCCACTTTAAAGGTGAGACATTAAAGTTCTCCCTCAGGAAGTCGGAATTCACCCACTCTGCCCCAATTGGCTGGCGCAGAGACCGACCATGACTAAATAATTTCTCTCCAACTCGATTTCCTTCCCTCGGTGAGATTCCGAGGAGAATCCTCTCCGGGCTCGGGACTTCCTAATCCGTAATCCCTTCCTCCACTTTATCCGGCAATTGGCAATGACCGGGCTCCTTTCAGACGACGGTGTTAAGAGGGACGAAGACAGAGATAGACAGAGCGATACAAGTGGCACGTGGGAAACTGACGGAATATCGGCGATGCACATCGCGCGCATCCACGAACTCGTACAGAGAGAGATAGATATTTATCGCTAGTTTCTCGATACTCTCCATGGCACGGTATTCGTTGAGCGTTGATAATTGCGTCACGCGTTGTTCTCCTTCCCGCGCGCAATAGACGGAGAATTGTGGCATAGCTGATACGAACGATCCGACGACCCGAGTAAAGCGAAATCAGCCGTCAACAGTCGAAAGCTATCCGGTCGACGAAAATGAAATCTACCAAACATCGAAAGCTATCCGGTTGATTTAGGTAGTACTAGCACAATGACTCACGACGCCTGAGTTCGAGACAAAAAAGACAAAGATTACAAACACTTCTCGATGAGAAAAAAATCTGACAAAATTCTAGCATATAAAAGGTGCTGAAAAGATTGTGCATAATAATAATTT
>JAPYZC010001732.1:0-17503 GCA_030522665.1 Ichneumoninae sp. A BG-2022a | reverse complement strand
GTTATGAACATTCTGAAATTATTATTATGCAGAAAAAATCTTTTCAGCACCTTTTATATGATAGAATTTTTTCAGATTTTTTTCTCATCGAGAAGTGTTCGTAATCTTTGTCTTTTTTCTCTCGAACTTAGGCGGCGTCAGTCATTGTGCTAGTGTTGCCGTACCACAGCTTCACTGTTCTGTTATCCGAATTTTCGTTAATCCGAACGAGCTCCGGTCCCAATTGGTTCGGATAATCGAGGTTCTACTGTATACAAAATACACCGTGTCTTCGCGTCTATTCGACAACGATCGATCATCTACTACATCAAAACTTTTTCTATAACTCTCAGCCGAATTGAGTGTTATTAACTCACTGCGAAAGTTACTTAGCCTCGCGTGATGCATCGAAACGGAGACGAACTTCGACGTTCGTTATTGCGTTATCGCTCGAGTATCTCGGGTTTTCCGGGCTAGTGTTGTCGGATATTGATTAACTGACAAGCGAACGCGATAAATCATTGAGCGAGGTTAGCTTCATTAACACTTTTAGATAGATACCTTCACTGCGGAAAATACATCGAAGCCTGGACTTCCAAGATCGCCCTTTTGTCCCTTGTCGCCGGCTCGTCCCTGCAAGTCAGATATTGATCTTTATATTCGCCTTGTCTCGTGAATCACACACACGCTGGTGCAGATTGGACAAACATTGAAAAATCCAACCGTCCATGCGGACCGCCGGGAATCACAAAAAAAACCGCCGGTCGAAGCTGAAAACTTACCGGATCTCCCTTCGGTCCATCCAGTCCAATGGGACCCTGAAATCATAGTGGATGAATGAGCAACAGACTTCTCGTCGACGACAAGGCGATAGTAGAAGACGTCGATGATCCGTATGTAAACGAGCATGTGCGACAGAGAGAGAGAGAGAGAGAAAAGAAAATTAGAGACAGAATCAAGTTACGGGCAGTAAAGGCTTGACGGCCATGACGATTACCGGATTTATCCGTGATCGAGAGAGAAAAGAGTAAACAAGACAGAGACGAGGCGAGTTAGATAAATAGACATAGTTAGAATTGAAGGTAGACACGGAAAAACGCCGAATTAAAATCAAACAAAAAAGAAACATAAAAGCTGTATAATACTTCGGCGGAATGCGAGTAGTCAACAATTGGATAATGTATTGCGTATTACTGTTACGTATTACCAATGTTAATCAACTCGGTTAGGATGGTTGTTGGCAATGCAAGTTTCCAAGTTCTAACTAATACATTTAAGCGAGAGTAGGTGTACGTGTAATTGCACCGATTGAGAGTACCCTCCCGATCCTCCTCGAATTTCTGGAACAAAAGGCTTGCGGGACTCGTGGTAATGGGGGACTGTAGTCGGATTCCAAAGTTCTAATACTACTGCGCTACTGCTTGCGGTTAAGGCTCAAATTCTGCATCGTTGCCCTACGGGAAGTTTCGTCCGTCTCCGTTCTCAAAAAGTTATCCTCTGAGATGGAGACTCAGAAATAGATACGGAAGGAGCTGAGAGGGACGTGTTGAAGGTAACGTTTCAGCACGGTCAATTATAATGATTAACCGTATTGCCACCGATACAACCTTCGATTTTAACCCTAGAACTCATGTATTGGGTACAAAAGTACCCCAAACGATATTCAAACTGCGCTCCTAAAGTAGAAATTGACATTATCGACTTGGGACCCCAACGATAATTTAGTTTCATGATCTACGATGTGCTGTGGCCGCTGGTAGCCTCAGTTACTCGTTGGTTGTCCCACGGGACGCTAACGCAACACGATTGGGGTACCAAAATACCCCAGTCAGGATTTCCCGTTCGTTTTTTATGGAAGTAAGTTATTGTTTTTTTTTTTTTTAGAACTATCGAGTGTCAGTTATTATTATATAAATTGGACGAACATAGTCGGCATTTAATTTTTCATATGTTTTTATAATAATTATCACTATATTTAATTACTTACAATGTTTCAAGAAAAATAAATTTTGAAAATAGCGTTTGAAATTAAAAAATTGTACAATTAAAAAAAAAACTACAATTTTTTTTACAGGAAGTGAGGTTTTTGCAAATTTTCATCCCTTAAACTTTACTAAAATCAAATTTGCCGCATACGATTCTTTTTCTCATGAAAAGACGAAAAGTTTCATGTGCGGCAAAACCCATTTACTGCTCATAGGATCCTTGTACGTTGAAGAAACGCGTGGGGTTCATGTGTACCCCAGTAATGAGTTAGAGGATAGGAAAATGATACATGAGTTCCAGGGTTAACTTCCTTGACTTGGCGCTGCCTCCGATTACTTATTGTTAGTTCGAAAAAATAGATTCCCGTTAAAAAAAACCAAAAAAACTAAAAATGCGTATGGCCACCGTTCTCACACACACACACACACAAAGCTTCGAAATGGCGAAATAAACACTATTCGCTAATACACAATATCACTCTTACCCTGTCACCAGGCTCGCCTTTGTCGCCTCTGCTGCCCTGAAATGCCCATCGAGTATATGAAATTAAAAAACTGGACACTTGGCATTAACATTTATTAAAAAGAATCAACACTCTCGTTGCCGAAAAGCGAACGAGATTACGATAACTCTTCTTGAGCTATTCCTTCATTGCGAAGTCCTCTGATTCTATCTTTAAATTTTCCTTGCACTGCCAACACAACAAAAAAGAAATTAAAGTAAAACGATACTGCTTGGCCAGATAGAGTAAGAACGAAGAGACAGAGAGACAGCGGATGAAAGTGAGAGGCATGAGTTTCAGACAGTTTTCTTTAGATATCCAAGTGTAAAAAAAAAGAATAATAACAAACGATATACCGGAAAACCATTCCTTCCCGGAGTCCCGGCAACACCCTGTAAAAAGGGGGTTAAACTAATTAAAAAAGATTGGTTGTCGTACGACAGGATATCGTCGCTAGTCAAAGGCGCATGCATAGCGAAGGCGGAGATTTTACTCAGTGAGGATACAAGGTTCTTCGCCGAATTTTTGCTCCGGGTGAGCTTTCTGCCGAAGCCGGAGGGAGCCGAGGGATCTTTACATGCGACGATTTATACGACACACGATGCGGAGGAAGCGCGGGGCAAAACGGACCCTGTTCTGACATTGCATGGTGGCCGTTTTTCCCCGGAAAAAAAATCCCTGAATTTTCCCTGACTTTTCACTGACGAATTAAACATTTTCCCTGACCAAACTTCTAACGACTTTTAGTTTTAAAAATTAACAATACAAATGAAAATGCCTAATTATCGTAATAATATTTACTTCTATTTTTTTTAAGTTCCTAATTTTTTAAGCCTCCCTTTAATGTCCTTTTTATTTATTTATAGAAGATTCGGGAATTGGTCAAGGAATTTACTTTTTCCCTGACGAATTTCGGAATTCCCTGACTTTTCCCTTATACCCTGACCACGATTCTTTTTCCCTGACTATTCCCGGTTTTTCCTAACCGCGGCCACCATGCATTTCAGACGGGACTTTTTCATCTTGCGGTGAATTATTTTGTTCGATAGATAGTCCTTTTTGCCCCCCACTCTCTCCTCCACACGTTGTACATTAAATCACTGTACCATGTGACATAACTTGTGCGTGTTAAACGGATATCGACTGGGCGACCAGTCTGGTGCCTCTACATAATGGATTTTCGCGGTAAAGCAGTGCACGGGGATAAGCTGTTTAGTGGATATGGCTTATACACACACCACTGTACACTATACATATAAACTTTGGGATTATGTTCATGCTACTCTCGTGGCGCGTTCAAGAGATTCGCTCGTTCGTGCGGCCGGATGAAGCAGTGAGAGGCCAAATTCGGCGCGATATTATAATGTGCTTGCAGCTTTTCTCAATATCGCAGCCGCGCATTGTATTATTTATCTATGGATCGAAGAAAACTCACCGGTGGTCCCGCGTCGCCCGGATCGCCTTTCTTTCCCTTTTTGCCCCGTTTACCAGGCGGACCTTGCTCGCCCGGTGGACCTGGAAAACACAATTGAAATCCACGTTAAAATACAATCGACGTCGTTACCTTCGTACAGTTATATTATTCCTCTGTGTTATTGATACAGTTTCATTCGGAACTGAAAAGTCACTTTAACCAATCGGTTGGAAAGAACTGCAAAAGTCTCAAGTCCGCAGTGAGCGGACGTGTATACGTATATACGGTGGAGTGGAGTGTATAAAATGATATCGAAGTAGAGGAGATTAGAGAGGAAAAGTCGAACGGGGAGAAAGAGGGAGACGGTAAGAAGCTCGGCAAAGCTCACGTCTCCTGTAGCGGAATCGTTGCGCAGTTCAGAGGAAACGTAAACCTAATTTAATGGACGCGAGCGAAGCGTAGCAAAGGCGCGAGGGCACTCGTGGAGTGCGGGAAATCGTGGCCCACGCCCCCGGACGGGACGAGCAAGCTTTGGCCCCCGTAGTCGACTTCGTCGTCCGCAAGCTCCTTTCTTCGACGAAACCAGCTGCAACATTTCCCGGCATATTTGCAAACTCCTCGACTACTCGATCCCAAACTCTCCTTCCCTCTCGGCTTGCAGGTATTATCGTTAACTTATTCCGTCGATCTCTATCTCGGTATCCAATTATCTCTATCTGTCTATCCATTTGACGCTGATTCGTCAATTGAAAGCTAAATTCCCTCTTGAAATCCGTCACTTCCGGTCGAGAAATAAGATTTTCGAACCGTAAGTAACGCATCTGCAATGTGATGTCACTTCCGGTCGAGAAATAAGATTTTCGAACCGTAAGTAACGCATCTGCAATGTGATGTCACTTCCGGTTGAAAAAATTAGATTTTTGAACCGGAAGTGACGTGTTTGTAGTGTGAGGTCACTTCCAGTCGAAAAAATTAGAGTATCAAACCGAAAGTTATGTTTTTCCTATAAAATGTCACTTCCGGTCGAAGAAATTAGATTTTCAAACCGAAAGTGACGTATTTCCAGTGTGAGATCACTTCCGGTCGGAAAACGAGATTTTCATAGCGGAAACATCGCATTTCCAATGTGATGTCATTGGCTTTCTTTGACTTTCGATCGAAAAATGAGATTTTCAAAACGGTAGTTACGTATTTCCGGTATGATATCACTTCCGGCCCAAAAATGTGATTCTCAATTCAGAAGTGGTGTATTTCCGATACCATGTCACTTCCGGTCGAGAAATAAATTTTTTAAACCGCGACATATTTCCGATAACGTTACGGAAATATAAATCATCATCCACAGCGAGAGCGTCGAGTGCCCGAGCCACGACAACCTGCTAGTACAATAATAGTAATCATAGTAGTAGTACAAGTAATTTATCAGCAAGATGTTACATTGGTTCTCGATCATTCAAGTATGTTACATATTCCTTGTTGATCACATGAATTTAAGGCAACATTATCAGCGAACGATCCATCGACCTTGGTCCTTCAGCTCGAGTAATCATACAAAATTTAATACAAAATATTTACCTCCACACAATAATACAAAAATGCATGTACAATATGTGCAGCAAAAGTGTAGAATAAATATGATATGTTATAGTCTGGTCGGATATATCGCGAAAGCTCTGGTAATAATCGATCGCATCCGGTACTCGAAGGGCCAGCGAAAGGATGAGCGAAAGAGGGGACGCGACCCCGTCGTGTTTGTTTTTTTTTGCCGGTAAAAGACCGGACGGGAGATAATTTACAGCGAGGAGAGACGGAGCACAAGAAGGGAGGGATAACGCGAAGCGCGTTCGAATTTTGTTCGGTCTCCTTCTCTTTCCACCGGGTGAATCGCACGCGCCCGCGAGTTCCCGTACTCATACACCTCGGGCTATACGATAATAAACTGAATGGACGAGAAAAGGGGGAGCGAAGTGGGTGGAGAACAGTTGGGAAGAAGGAAGGGTTGCGCGGAGGGCGAGGGGAGGAAGGGAAAAGGCCGAAGCATATACGTTCCTTTGGTCGTGCGCGTATTCGCAGTAAATTGCGAATATCGTTCGCACAGTAGCTTCGAGAGTAGTATAACACGACCGTGAGCGCCTGAGGGCATTAACGAGAAGAGAAGAGAAACCCCGGGCATAACAGTACAGGCAGCTGCATTGTAGGTAAAACCGACGTTACGGGATTCCACGTAGCCGCAGATAATCGACGTAACTACGGGAAAATTTGGGGAAAAGCACGTTTCAGCTCCGGGGCAAAAGCGTGCTAAAATTTGAACACCCTGTCTCGCCCGTGCGCTGCGTTATGTGAAAATACGGACAATGATTAGACAGCGTACCGCGCTGTTAATTCCCCCTCTGTTATTCGCGAATTCCTTTGCGTACGGACACTGCGATGTCTCCTCATCCTCTCTCGCGATTTCACCGCCACTCCGCCTCCCTCTGGCCATTTGCGGACTCTTTGTAGTCACCGAATTACGCAAAAGCAACACCCGGAGCTTGCAGCGGTAAGCGGGTAAAAAAAATCTGGTCGACGGTGCACTCCGCTCTATACAAAGCGGAGTCCATAGATTTCTGTGGGTAATAGTTAACGGCAGACGAACTTCATGTTGCGCACTACCAAAGTCTATAGACCTTGCCTTTGTAGAATAATGGCCGAAGGTATAACGCGGAGCATGACGCACAGCGGCTCAGTTCATGCGTCAATCGACGAGTGCCTTTTATTTGTCGTGCCGATTTTTCTTAACCATGTAAAACCCGGGTACTTCCGGATTGTATTACCCGTATTCTCTGTACACCCAGAAAAAAATTATTTGACGGCCACATTTTATTTGGTTTTGGTCAAATATTTATTTGATTCAAATGAATATTTATTTACATTAAGTAAATAGTTACTTAAATGAAATAAATATTTATTTGAAATAAATTAATATTTTACTTAAACGAAATAAACGGTGGTCGTCAAATAAATTAATTTTCTGGATGTAGCACAAAGTTATTTGTAAAGTTATTTTTTTGTAAATAAAAAAAACAATAAGCGAGCTATAAAAAAAAATCGGCTCAGTTGGTACACATAATCTGATACGAGTCGTCGGGGAAGCGAGCGAGTGCCCACTATGTATCTGGTGTCTTCCAACTTGTACATCGGTTTTTCTTTTTAAAAAAAAAAAAAAAAAATGAGAGGAAAAAAGCAGTGCGACGCTATCGTCGAAACGAAAGACTAACAACCTAGGAATGAGATTGCGCCCGAGTGGCTGTGCGCGCCCTTGGCGCCGCCGGCAGAAGTACAAAAAGCTGCGGCTCCCCGAGGGAATTTATTATCTGTCGGAATGAAAATAATTGCGTGCGGCTTCCCTTGCGTTTGTTGGTTTTTTTTTGTTTTATTTTTTTTTTCTTATTCTTTTGCTAGTCGTACGAACGTCTCCCTGTCACGTCTTGTTCCTCGACTGATCCTGGGCAAACCGATGTAAAGACCCTTTATGCGCTCTACGTCTTCCGTAACTAACGTTCGAATATTACAAATACTTTACGGATATTGCTTTCCTCCAGCCACGACCAAGATAATCCGCAATATCCGTCTAGTTGGGAGTAGTAACTGAACAAATCCCTCCCCCTCGTCCAACAATCTCCCGGAACTACAACTGCACAGTGAAAAAAGATTTGTGCATTTAACCATTTTTTTGCCCGCAAATATTCACAATTATTTTTTGTTGTTAATTGTAAAAACAAAAATTTTCGTAAAATTAACAGACGTTGTAAAATGGACAAGATTCTTTTGTAAAATTAACATGAAAAGAATTATGGACGTTTGCGGACAAGAAACGTTGGGACATATTTTATTGTGTGCACTTGATATTTAACCCGTTAAGGGACTGCGAAAATAGACGATTTCTTAGTTTTCACTATTCATCGTTACGTTCGTTACGATTCGGCGTGCACTCGAATTTCAGTCGGAATCATCCGAAAAATAAGGAAAATCGAATATTATAAACTGTCGCCGAAACCAACATGGCCGCTGAAATGTTTACAGCATCCGTTTCGTTACATATAAAAAATTCTAGATCTTGCATACGTCAAAACAGAGTGCATGCCGATTCTGTGAAGTTCTTCGAGTATTTCAAAACCGTCGCTAAGTTGCTCACTCAAAAGATAATCATGCATAGTGTAACCTGCGATCATTTAGTTTATAGACTTGCGACGTGTGATCAGAGCCGATGAACACGCGACGAATGTAGTGTACGGCACGGTGCAGAGTATTTATAATATAATATTTGCTTTTCTTAATTCCTTTTAAGTTTTCAATAAAAATTGAACTGCACACCGAAGTGTTTATGTCAATGTCATAATACTGCATGATTTGGCGCATATGTGTAGCATATTAATAATGCTAAGTCGGAACTGACAAATTGTCTAGGTCCGTCGGTAAAACAGGTAAAGCGGGTTAAAAAAGAAAAAAAACAGCTCCAGCATCCCCTTAATGAATCCCAAAAAAAAAATTACGTTGGATCGAATTCAGTGCTTAATTTCTCACCGTGGTAGATACGTCCCCAGATAGGCGTGGTTCTTGATCTTGAGCCGCGAATCGTGGCTGTTTTATCGCAGAGATAATACCGAATGTCCAAGTACCACAGTGCAGGACCGCAGACACCGCCGTTGTGCGTGTGCGAGTGGAAGAATGCAAGAGCCGTGAGTACGAGGACGAGGACGAGCAGCGGGAAGGCCCTCTCGCGCGTGTTCCTTAATTATTACGAATAGCCATGAGCGCGAAACACAACGCTCGGGCGCACGCCTCACCGGGTTAATTAAACTCCTATGCCATAAATCTCAACCGCAACAGTCTCGTAGCTGTAGTACGAAATATGTTTAGTTTAGTCCGCTCCACAATACAGTGAACGCCTTCCCCCGTACGAGGTACGTAACTACCGGAGTGTGCGTGGACTCCTTGCGCTCGCAAGTGCTCCTCGCATATTTTTCTTCCTTCAGTTCATACTTATTTATCTCCAGTACGGTTTCTTTCGCACATTACTCGTCGTTTCTTTCTCAGCTATCTTCTCGCACTCCTCCCTCGTCTCGCACTTTTTTGTTGTTGCATAAGCAGTTTTTATTTATGTCTCGTTCCACCGTTACGGCAGCCGCGGCCGCTGAAGTCTGTTGCTGCGGGCGATTCGTACAAAATTTATATCTCTCGTTCACCTGCGATCGCGGATTTCTTATCATCGCGAGAGTGAGTTAACGAAAAAAAAGATAAAAAAAAGGATGGAGAACGCGGGAAGAGTGCCGAGATATGCGGAGACCGTGGCGGAATTCTCGGCAGGCGAATAAATCGGGCGTACGGGCCAATCGATAGAGGTTGAACATGAAACACATGGCGTAGAAGCGGAGAGACGAGTCTGCATGCATAGGAACATACGTGGCGATATTCTCGTCACGTATTCCGAGTCTAACGGTGCTCGATAGTCGCGCGATATCACCGATACACGAGGGGTACAACAGAGGTGCTACACCGGTCGCTTTATGATATTCGTGAGCTCAACTCTGCACCTTGCACGCCCGTGTCCCTGGCAATTCTGTTTCCGTGGATTTGTTTTAGACGGAGAGGATAGAAAACTCGAATTCGCTTGATGTATCAGCCAAGTCGCTCTCTCTCTCTCACCCTCTGCAATCTTTCGCGAAAGGCTCACGTCAGCGATGCATCTCGATATATATTTAATGGATCGGTCGTTTGGGAAATCGCCTGACATCACGCCACCATCCACTTTTCCCCGAGTGACCTTAATCTTCTTCGTGTAGTATATAGGTGGATGGGTAGGTATATCTGTGGGTGTTTGCGTGAGGACAGATAGGCGGACAGACCGACAAACCAAATCAAGGACCTTCATTTTTATCTACGGAGACCACCTTGTTGGAGCCGATTTTCACCCCTCGATAATACCGATCTGTCGCACCCAGAAAAATTATTTATTTGACGTGCGCCCCACAAATAAATATTTATTAGGTTTAAGTAAATATTTATTTGGTTTAAATCAATATTCATTTGATGTAAATAACTAGTAGTAGTAGTAGTACAAAAATTTTATTAGTCAGAATGTTTACATCAACAAGCGGGTGTTTACAAATTTTTCGTTTAAATTTGCCATTACCCGATGGGCCATCGGAGTGTTTCAGCCCGTGTAGCTTCTATTTGACTGCTTGCGTGCCTTTATTTGCGAGGAAGAGTGAGAGGCAATGGTTTGTACATGATTTTTATAAGGGCGATTAAGTGCGACTATGTGTCGTAGAGTATGTTCAGGATTTTTATTATTGTGTGTCGGAAATTTATGTTTGGGTCTTGCGTTTGGATATTCTCTGTTGCATAAGCTTTTAATAGTTTCTAGGTGTGTTTGCGCGAAGTCAGAACTTAGGTTATTGATACGTTTTTCATCGGTATTATTCTGGAGGCTTCGTATAGTAGGAGATTTGAACGATTCTGGAGAGGATTGTTCGGGTGTCTTGTGTTATTGAGTTTTCTTAGCGCTATTGTTTCTGCGCGAAGATATTTTTTTCGCTGGTTTGTTGCAGGTGTGAAAAAAGGGTGTCCATATTCGAGCAGTGGACGGCATGTGCTTTTGTAGATTTTTGGTGCTTGTTCCATGGTTATCAGTTTGTTACGGTACGTAATTTTGCGGACGTGTTACGGTCCGTAATTTACGCAGTTTGTTATGGTACGCAATTTTCCTGCTCGAGCGATCGTTTTCGTTTTGATTATTGCTGGGTGTCTATTTAGGTTCAGTTTAATGTCAAATGTGATACCTAGGTATTTAGCGAATGTGCTCGGTTTAATATCGCGATAGTACATTGTCAAATATGGAGAATTATCTGTCGAATCTGATGGAATGATTGAATCGTAGTAGTTTCGATTTTGCGGGATTCTAAATATATATTTATTGGATTTAAATAAATATTTATTCGATGTAAATAAATATTTATTTGCTTTGAATAAATATTTATTTAATTAAAAAAAAATATTTTGTTAAACCAAACAAGTTACTTTCCCGGGTGCATGAACAGTGTCAACATATTCCATCCCGATGAGATTACCCCAAAGATCGGTACGCGCATAGCGCACGCTGCAACACACGAATTACGATTGCACGCGTACCCGACGCATATGTCGTCGGAGTATGCGGGAACGAAATCGGAATCTCGTTTTGTTCTCCAACCGAGAGCCGGGGCTCCGAGTATTTTTTGGGATCGGGGCAATATAGAGCCGTCAAGCGGCGGGATCGGTCATTCTTCGCCGCGAGATACCTAATAATCCTAGCCAACCAATACGCGTGGGATAATGCGTATACATACACGCCGCCGAGAATGGAAGGAAGAAAGGCTCGACTGGTCGAGCCGTAATTACCTTAAATGGTATACGATCAAAGGGAGCCAGCGGCAGAACAACCGGGGGTGCCTGGCCTCAGCAGGAACAATAATACAGTGTGTGGCCACGCTTGAATCTTGATTCATGCTGTTTGCCCTGACGCTTGCCTCTCGATTCTCCAATAGCGCCACTCTGCGCCTCTCCCTCGCCCGATGTCGATAGCCATTCGCCAGTACCAGCAGCAGGGCCCGCAAGACAACAAGAGCATCAGGAACAGCAGCGGCGGCGGCGGCAGCAGCAGCATGAGCCGCAAACACAGGCCTGCAGGCCTGCTGCTCTCAGGCGAGGGATGCTGGCGATCTATCCGTTTCTCTCTTTTTCCCTCGCACGTTTCTCTCCCGATTCTCCGCCGCTATAGAACGTATGCGGCTATGACTCCCGAGTGCGACCGGTAAACCGCCCTGTGTGTCGCAGGGGTGTGCGCTGATGTATGGTCAAAGATACGCCGGTACGAGCGGTCGACCACCACCGCCAGAACCGGCCGCAGCATCGATGCCGGACCGATATACTCCTCTATTTCTATCCGGCAGCGATATTACCGTGAAAAGCATCGACATACGAGCCCTCCCTCTCGAGGTCCCTCTTTCGATTCTCGGTCCTCGAGTGACCGCAGCGTGGTCCGTTTATCCTGCGTCCTTCAATGCGGAACGTTCCACCCTTACGTGCTTGAATTTTATTATAAAACGAGGGAATATATTCGGCGAATGGGCGTTTAATTGTACAGCTCGAGAGGAAATAAATTTCATTGCGTCGCGGTTATGAAAGCACAGTGGTTGCGCCGCGCTGGAAAGAGCTGACGTGCCGGATTATACGTGCTCTCGTCACGTTCTCATTTTCACCGACCATTCCGGCGTGTACTTGACTCACATCGGCCGGCGTGCTCTTTGCTGAAGAAAGAGGGTTGCGCGCACTTGTGCCGACCGCCGGTGCGAAAGGAGTTTGTACCAAAGTGATCAAAGGGGTATTATGGAAAAGCAATGGTTCCGAATGGAAGTCGAGGGTCTCGCGAGTGGTCGCAATGTCATCGGGCTGCGCCGCGAATCCCGGCATCAGCAACATCGGCGGAATGCCTCTGGCTTTCCGTGGCTCCGGTCCTTTGGCCGGCGAGTGAACTTTATGACCGAAACTGGGCACGTAACGCCGGTTACTATGGGCTGTGCTGTACGATCGTCGTTGACGTCGAGCACACGGCTACACGTTTATTGCGTTTCTGAGAGGTCGTGCGTCGATGTGGGGTCGACGAAGCCGAATGATACTCCCTCGTCGGGATCGCTCAAGCGGCCTGAGACTTTCTCTCGATGCCTGCGTGACTGGATATCTTCGCAGGATCGGCGCACTTCGATGCGTCGAGCGTGCAACGTCGAAGGCGCGGATAGATCTTCGTACAGTAGGACCCCGCTTATCCAACCTTTGATTGCCAGAGTTTCCGCGTTATCCGACGCATCCAACCCATCCGAGTCGTCCGCGTTAACCGAGGTGTCAGCTCGGGTAATACGGAAAATTCGGGTAATACGGAAAACTCGGATAATACGAAAAACTCGGATAAAACGGATAAAGCAGCATTTCCGCGCGCGGAGTAGGAACTGCTACATTGTTGCATATCGGCTTAAAATTGTACAAGTTTGCTGCGTCTTTATATTGCGAGCTGTAAATACATCCTTTCCGATTCTAGAGTCAATGGTGGAACACGCGATGTCTCAAAAAGGAAAAAAGTCGTAAATTGTAAGTGGTGTGTTATTTTTTAGACATATAATAGTAGTACAAGTTTGCATTGAGTATGTTATCCGTGTTATCCGACCTACGCTCTCCCCACATTATCTCGGATAAGCGGGGTTCTATTGTATTTGGAATCGAACATCGGCGTTTTTGAAGGGAAACTCCGAAGTTTCCGAAGGAAGTCGATTTCGTTAGGAGATCGTCGAATGGCAAATTCGACCGCTGGATTAAGTTCGTTTCAATGCGGTACTGATTCGGCCTGATTCGTGACCGCAGTTCTTTCGCTGTGCGGTGGCTACCGGCGACCTGCGAGGGATACCCGCCAGATTTCGCTGAACCCCGCAGGACCGCAGAGTTATCTTCCAGCGGCCAGAGCGAGATTCCCTCGGACCAACGATGCCGTGGCACGCATCGCCGGTTGTACCCGACGAGGTCTAATGGCATCTTTTGGAGTGGTGAGGAAAAACAGGGTAAAAAAGGCTCGTGAGAGATTTATAGACGGAGGTTGGGCGGAGGAGATAGAATAAGGGGTTCGAGAAGAGTGGCCGGTCAATTTAACAAAGGGAAGATCGTGAGGAGGATCTGGATAGGAGATGGCAATGTCCGGAGCGATACCGCTCAAAGATTGTTTTAATTTGAAAAAGAGAATCTCAGAATAAAGAGACTCTTTCTACGGAGCCGAGATACAGATGGATATACAGTAGAACCCCGTTTATGCGAATTAATGTGGGGTGAGGGTCGAATAAGCGAAATCTCGGATAACACGCACCGAAGAAAAGGTTTGGTAATATCAAACTAAGCTGCGGTTGCGGGTGGCGAAAGAAATATTTTTAAGAGCATATGCGACGAAGTAATCTTTACGAAATACTCCGCGCGTGGGCATTGCTGCTTTATGCGTTTTATTCGAGTTTTTCGCATTTCCGAGCCTACACTGAAAAAAATTTCTCTTGCGGGCTGCCAAAGAAAAAAATGATTGCTTCAATTCTATTTTCAATTCTTACAATTACATACGATATTGAAACAATTACGGCAAATCTGGCTAGGTGATGTGTTATCGTTTCAATCCGGTATAAAATTGAACGAATTGAAAGTAGTATTGAAGCAACATTTTTTCGTCATTGGCAGCTCGCAAGCAGATTTTACTTGAATCAATGATTTTTTTTTTTCTGTGTACACCTCGGTTTATTACCTCGGTTAATCGAAGGTCGGATAAGCGAGGTTCTACTGTACGAACCGAACAATAAGTACGGAATACACTAGATTGTCGTACACTAGAGCAGTGAATGACGAAACGTTCGCGATGGAAATAAAAGCTTCCGCCTTCGTTGAGATACAGTCGTGGAGAATATGTCGACGCTAAAAAATTTCTCCGCTCCGATTCAGTTGTTGTCGGCGATGGTCGGGATTCGGCGGCCACTGCTGGGGCATACTGTACTTTACGTGGCTATAGAGAGACACTCGACGCCGAGGACGGAGTGCACTAGTCGCGAATGACGGAAATAACGAGGAAAGTTGCGTTAAACAAGCAGACAGCCGGACGGCTGCTGCGGGAGAGCATAGAGCACCCCCGACGACTCGTACAAGGGTAAGGATGGCGACGTCATTTTCACTTAGTTACACCCGGCATGAGTAGTACTCGTTCGAATTTAAATTTTCCACTGCGCTGCCGGGGCCGTAAAGAGCGTACGCTCGAGAGGTAAGCCCTGAGAGATGACGATTGCGAGGCAGCGAAGAGCACGAGTAAAAGCGTGATGAGGCCAAACGGTACTTTATCTAAAATGAATCTAAATGTTTTTCAGCTTCCATGTTAAAACGACGTAAAACAGAGTGTATTCTATTTTGTTCGTGGGTCTTTAATGTTTTCGGTTAAGCGTGACTCTAAAATCATGGCAATAGTTTGTTCTTAAAAGTTTAAGTTTTCACGTAACTCTGAAATTATAGCAACAGTCCGTTCTTTTTTCATCGCGCAAGATTGTTACATTTAATAAAAGCGTTATGTGGTCAAACGGTACTTTATCTAAAATGAATCGAAAATTTTGTTATCTTATATGTTAAAACGACGCGGAACAGAGTGAATCGGGAACAAAAAATCTATTTTGTTGAAGGGTTTTTAACATTTTGGTCTGGGCGTTTCACATAACTTTAAAAGTATGGCAACAGTTTGTCTAAAATGAATCTAAAATTTTATTATCTTACATGTTAAATTGGCGCAAAACAGAGTGAATCGGTAACAAAAAATCCATTTTGTTCGAGGGTCTTTAACTTTTTGAGCTAAGCGTTTCACATAACTTTTAAATCATGGCAACAGTTTGTTCTTTTTTCATCGAGCAGGAGTGTTATCGTTAGTAAAAGCGTGATGAGGCCAAACGGTACTTTATCTAAAATGAATCTAAATGTTTTTCAGCTTCCATGTTAAAACGACGTAAAACAGAGTGCATTCTATTTTGTTGGAGGGTCTTTAACATTTTGGGTTAAGCGTTTCACGTAACTCTGAAATTATAGCAACAGTTTATTCTTTTTTCATCGCGCAAGATTGTTACATTTAGTAAAAGCATCATGAGGCCAAACGGTACTTTAGGGTAAAAGTGGTGAATATGGCCCACCTCGATTAACACGTAAATCAATGATATATGTTGTTATCTATAATAATAGACATCTATATAAAAATGTTGTTATCTTCCATGTCGAAACGGTGTGAAACAGAGTGAGTCGGTAACAAAAAATCCATTTTGTTCCTGGATCTTTAACATTTTGAGCTAAGCGGCGAATTTTAAAGGTATGTGGAACATACCTTTAAAATCATGGCAGCAGTTTGCTCTTTTTTCATCGCGTCAAGAGTCCTATATTTACCTCGCTCGCCTCGAGAATTCATTTAACGTCCAAAATTACACCCCGAAAAGTTTATACCAAGGAAATATCACGTCGTGGGGTATCAGCTCACGACCGGGGCATTCGTCATTCCGTTTTCTCGTCGCGTACCGGCGGTCTGGGTGAGCGTGTTTGTGAACATAGCACTATAATCGCTTACATCCAGACGTGAAATGCTCAACGCCGATACGCCAATACTCTGGGAGCGTGGTCTGTAAGTTTTGGCAACATATGGTACGACCGCGGAAGAACGAAGAGGTTCGAAGGGTGGCAGGGAGTTACGTGGAGGCACGTCCAGTTCACGAGCCCGTCGAGCGCCCGGAGGAAGCGGGAAAGCGGGGAGGCGAGGTGGAAAAAAAAACGGGGCCGAGGAAATAAAATAGAGAAAAGTCCGAAAGCGGACACAGAGGAAAGAAAAGGAGGGCGAGGTAGGCGGAGGCGAAAAACTAATTTCGTCGAGTTTTTTTTTCTTTCGCGGTGACGGATGCGGCAGAAAGGGAGGCCGCGAGCTGGAGAGGAGTCGGTGGAAGAGAAAATGGGGAGACCGGGAGAGAATTGTCCGATGGCCGGAGAGGAAGCGAAAAGGGGGAACTGTGAGCGAATCCGTGTGGACGGGACGCATTGCGTAGGGCGAATGACGCCGAAGACAATACAGAAGGGCAAAAAAGAGTTTGACGAAGCGGCGAGATGGAGAGGGCCCGGGGGGGGGGGGCAATGCAAGATCGTGCCCCTCTTAACGAAGATTAATTAGTTAATGGCGAGGTTTGTTTAGTCGCTTGGATCTCCGTTGTATCGCCGCCGGAAACGGACTGAGCGCTCCACCTCTGCCACTCCTCTACTTCCTGTATAGCATTTTTTGCTCCGTCGCAACTCCCAGCTAGCCGATAAAACTTTCCCCAACCGGCGAATCAATCAGTATTTCAACTCGGTACCGGATAAGTCCGAGATACGTTTCAGAGAAAAATACCGAAGTTTCTATCCGACATCACTGCCGGTTTGAAAATTTCTATTCTCAAACGTAAGCGACCTATTTTCGGTGTGACGTCACTTCCGGTTGAAAAATGAGACTTTCAAACCTAAAGTCACGTCACAGAGGACATTTTTCATTTTTTTCCACCAATCAGTGGCGCAGTTGCATTGCCCGAGGCTTGTTAGCTCTCGGAAGAGCGATTTGGTTTTGTCTGCATATAAAAAAAAAAAAAAAATTGTTGGTTTATCCAACAGTCGAGGAAACACGCAAAAGTGTTGTTTGTTTTGGTACAACTAAAGCATCGTTTTGCTAAACGATCATTTGCTTCAAGCGATTCAAAATTTCTCGTTTACCATTTATTCGTTTTTCGTGTACCATTTATTCGTTTCTCGTGTACCATTTATTTTATGTAACTCATGCATGAAAAACGCTTGTTTCCGTGCCTGCCGAGAGTGGCGCTTTGCGACCGTGAGTTTTATAAATTCCCGGCGCATGCGCAGATTTTACTTTTGTGTGCGATTTACTTTTACGTGCGATTTACTTTTGCGTGCGATTTACTTTTGCGTGCGATTTACTTTTGCGTGCGATTTACTTCTGCGTGCGATTTACTTTTGCGTGCGATTTACTT
>JAPYZC010001731.1:0-21330 GCA_030522665.1 Ichneumoninae sp. A BG-2022a | reverse complement strand
CCGATGAGACTTTTCTTTTGACCGTATATGCCAGAATCCATGAGAAAAGTTGATTACAGTTTTTATTACCGACCGCGGTATTGCACATGCTCTTAAGGCTATGTGACGACGCTTTCGTCTCAGCCGCGCCGGACCCGATCGGTAATGAAAAGTGTAGTTCATTTTTTTTTACACCCGACATTTTTTCATTACGCGGATACATTGTTGTTATTATTATTATTATTATTATTGATTAATATTGAAGTTCTAGGACATTGTACCTTGAGAGGCAACACCGGTGGTGAAAGAACGGGTTCGTGGGACGTAAAATTGATGGGCCAAGGTCGAAAGTCCATCGAGATCTCCGAGTTGACCCGGCTGTGGGACAACAAACGTGTTCTTTCGTATTTTTAGCGTCTGACTGTTGATATTCGCGGACCCGGGTTCTTGACCGTTTGAACACGGTGCATCATGGGTGTCTTTGAGTTCAGAAAAACTGCATTAGTAACCAAAGGAAACTTCATACTTGTAAAAAAAAAGTACGCTTCGAAAGGTTAAGACGATGTGACGGACAGTTGGTAATAAAAACTTTAATAGATTTTTTTTTTACATTAATAGACCAACTTCAAGGAACCAATTGCAAGGAAATTTTTACACGGAGCGGATATCGATTCCTCAGGACTCTGGAGCTATCTGCATCAAATTCCATCTTTGGCAAGTCTCTGTCAATGCATTGCGTTAAGAAAAAGTACAATTTAACCTGCAGAATTTTATTCTCCAAGTGAACTTCAAAACGATAGCCATTAACTTGAAGAAGTTCAGTCTCGTGCAGAAATTTTCAGGGTCATTATGTAAGAATCAGCTTTTGGTCGTAAGTAAAAACGGCACCGTAAAAAAAATTACTTCAAAAATCCTCTTGAATATAATTTTTTTTTAAAGAACATACAAAGCAGTTATCCGACGCCAGTTCGGCTTTTCAGTACGAAAAACGCTGCGTTTCTTTTCTTCTCGTAGTCAAGGATTGAACTTCGCCTCGGGCAACGATTCGCAGTCGTGCGTCGTTTTTTTTAGCATTTCTAAGAGCAGTCTGGTCGGCAAAGAGTGGATTCTGGTCGAGGCGCACAGCGTTTAGTTTTACGACGACGATTCGTTCGCCCCGGGTACGTTCAAGCGCGCGATATTACGGGGAGAGTCCCGAGCACGCACTTTCCTTGCACTCTCACGATTCTTGGGAACACGACCGAGCTGCATAATTCTCGTGTTCCAGGGAATTCGTGAGGCAATATCTGCACGACCGCTGATCTCACCGTCGACCGCAAACTCGCTGCAGAGACGAACGTAACGATGGAACAAAAACAAAAATAAATAAACAAATCAGCCAAACGAAGTGCCGGAGTCGTAATAGAGTTTAAGTTAACTATATCGCCTGAGCGACGTTATCGGTCGATCTCCCACCCCGGACAACAATACCTTACCGGGAATTAATTGTCCCGCGGGAGCCGCGACGGTGGAAAAACTGTCACTCGCGCGAGTCCTAATTATTTGGTACGAGCGCAATTACACGTTGGGAAACAAAAGGAACGCGTTAACGCAGGAAGGCCAAACGCCAGCCTTCCTTGAAGAGGGCGTTAAACGCGATTACGATCGTTCCTCATGCGATTCTGTTCGTCAGCGCGGGACTGGGAATCAACGACCGAAAAAATAATAATTATAATCATGTTCACCAATTATTATAATTGCGAACGAGCCAGCCTAAATCGAAGGGGCGTGCTCTTAAAAATTCCTGGGCGATGAAAACGGCCGGTCAGAAGCGTTTTTCGTGCAGGTGACGAGTCCGATGCGTAAGATCCTTCGATCGATGCGATTTATCGTACATAGATTCCGTGGCTGCAGAGGACGGCTGGATGCATACAAAAATGCAATATGGCCGCGCATGCGCGAGACACGTGTCAGGGTCGAACGATCGAAGGATCGAACGTAGCTTCGGGGATTTTGTTTGACGGAAACTATGCCGAAGATATTAGAAACTGTCCAACAAACGTGACGATGGGACGACTACGTGACCCTGCGGCCGTAATGCCGTTGCGAAACGTCGTCCAACATAACAGAGGCGGGTTTATTCTTCGATAAACAATTTTTTCTTTTTTTCTTTTGCTTTCTGTACCAGTCGATCAAACCGCAAGGTTTTTTAGTGCTGCGAGACACAACACCTGTTGTTCTTACTGAAAAACGGATGTACAATGAACATTTAAGGCAGCTTTAGCTGTATGCATTTATTGACAGTAAAGCAAGTTGATTTGTACTTGTATTTGATTTGTACTTGTATACTCGGTGAATTCGTAAAGTAACATTTGAGAAACAAACGTGACGCGGTACATTAAAATTGGTTGAAAAATAAGGATTCTATTTCGAAAAAACTCAACATTTCGAAAAAACTCATGGAAATTTGCATTTATCAGTTTCTGTATTTGCAAAAACATCGTTATCAACAGTTGCCTTGATTGAACAATGTAGTACAAATCGGCTTCCGATATTGTTAATAAATCCACCACACTTTGGATAAACAAGTGTAAAAATTTAGCACTCGCTTCACGAGTTTTCAGTGCCGTAGTAAACTTAATTTGTACATCAGAAACTTCCAGTTTTCCCTGCGCGAGTCGCCGTGTACAAATTGACACAGGAGTCCACGTGTCACTTGTCATACGCTGACTCGACCGGTCGTAAGAAGTGCTAATTCTCGAGGAGGAAGAACAGTATATTGGGCGCTCGAACGGTTGACCCACTTCCGTCGAAAACCTCTCGATCGAGCGATTCACAAAGCCCCACGTAACTTGTATCGACATCGCACCGGTGTAATTTATGTTTTTTTTTCTGTACACGTTTGCGTATGTATATATATATATATCTATATATATTGATCGAGGCGATATCAAAATTTCATCGCCTGCGGGCTCGCGCGAACCCACGTTCGAATTTATCGTGCATAAATCGGTATTTCGAGGTCACGGCGTTTACCGACAGTAAAAATCAATTTACATCATGTTTGATTTTTTTTTTTTTTTTTTTTTTTTACTAATACTAATTTTTTTCTTCCACGACTTCGGGGCTGAGTCTCTGGAGACATTGAATATTTTCCAACCCTCGGACTGGGTACAAATTTCGCATATTTTTTTTTCTTTTAATTTAATTCATTTTTTAAAGAGAAAAATGACCAACTCTTTTCGTTCGCGTGAAAGGAGAGATCGAGCGGGAGGCATTTTTAGGCGACCGGGAGTTACTCGATCCGAGCATCGATCGTCTATCGAGCGGTGTAGACTTTCCACGGACATCTCGCGGGCCACACTTTGGTTCCAGTTACGTCCGAGGCCGAAACGAACGGTAATCGAGCTGGGAATACCCGAAGCCTCGAACACCGCGGTTATTCTGTTACCGCAACAATCAGCCTGTACTTTCTCATTTTAAATGCCTAATTTCACCGTGTCTAAAATATAGACGAGCCATCAATGATCGTTTCTATACGATAGACAAATCACAATTTCGCATTTGACGAATTTTATCGAAGTACCGTGTGGGAGTTTTCACTTTTTGTCCCATTGTTCTGCATCGAAAATGTTCGACATACTTTAATATTCCCATTTTTTAAATGTAGGTTTTCATTTATCTTTTATTTATCTGTTTGTTACAATTTACGCAATAATTCAGATTTGATGAAATTTCGAAATTTTCGAAAAAAGTGTGTTTTCGCAATTTTTGTAGTTATTATGAAACTTTCCATAGAAGTAGACGAACATTAAACAAGTTTCGCTATTGAATTTGATAAGAATAGGTAGAGGGAACTCGGTTTTGTCATTCTCGATTTTTCGATTTTTTTTACATTTATTTTTGTTTTTTCTCCTCGGGCCAATTAGCGAAATGGAAACGTGTCTGGTCGGGAATCTCCCATGTGCATCTGTGCCAGTAGCGGACTGCATTGGACAGAGGTTGAAGAATCATGCTAATAACTGCCGACTATCACTCTAATGGCGCTGCACAGATTGGCCTTACGATAGAAATTTAATGACGAAAGAAAATCGAGAGTTTTCCCACGTCGCCAATTTGTATCGTACATCGCGCGGCTCCTTGCGGTTGGAACTTAGCTCGCATGCTTCGATGTTTACTTGTACAAACCGCGAGTTTCGCTTTTTATTATTATTATTTTGTTGTTATTGTCGTTGTTATTATTATAATATATTTTTTATACAGCATGCATTTTTTCCATCGAGTATCAGCGATTTGGGTGATCGAGCACAATAACAACCGGCGTTCATCGAGGAAGAGATTGCGAAATCGATGACCGTTTTTTTTTCTTTTTTTTCCGAGGTACAATTAGTCGGTAGCTTGAACGGCGAAGTCACTGACCTGCTGGTCGTCCGTTCGTCGCAATTCGTACGGCAGTATTAATAAACGCATGCATTCCGTACGGTGGAATTAACTTTGCGTCACGCTCAAAAGTTGTGGAACTAATTGCACGAGAAAAAAAAATAAAGAAACGTAAAGAAGTAAGGGAAGATGAAAAATGAAAGGCGCATAGCGTTGCGGCAGCGATGAGCGCGAGGCACAGGTCAAATTATTGCTTAATAATAATTATTATTATCAATAATAATAGCAATAATAATAATAATAATAAAAGTTGTAAAATGTAAAAGGGTTCGTCCCGTAAATAAAATAAATAAAATGAATAATAATAAGAAGAAGAAGGAGAAGAAAGAACCTCCGACCAATTTACTCGGCTCGTTGGAATTACACCCTCGAGTTCTCAACAATTTAGCGATAATTCTTGGTGTTTCTTGTTCATCTAACTGCACGCGAGGGCGTTACGGACGCGCGAACCGCGCGAGCGCGTAAATAGCACGTCTCTAGCGTTATTCTTTGTCGCGCTTTGCTAAATCGTCTCGGTCAACAAAGAAACCATGCCCGAGTAAAATACCGTGTGTTCATCGTTCGCCATTAATACTTTGACCCTCGCTCGTGTAGTAAATACTCCGTCGTACGACGAAACGGTCGCGGAAAGTCAAAAGTGAGGAACCGGTTTTTGCTCCGCGGAGCGGCTATTAAATGTCCGCGCCTCCCTGCCCACGGGAATAATTATTGCCACTTGTTACATGCAATCCCAGCATATTTGCTACACATACGACGTATCCTTTCCAACAATTTCCACAAACGTGCCAAGGCGAACGTTATACATTTTTATCTAAAAAAAATTATTATAAAAAATTGTAAAGATTCGCCGTTCAGAAAAATGTCATCCTAAGTGGAGGACGCGTGTATTCTCAGAAACACTTGTTGCTCCGCGCATGCGCACTTTCGCGCTCGCATACTATTTATCTCAGGCGTTGCCCCGTTCGATCGCGGTCAAAGTTAACTGCGAGTATTTAATTTGTCATAATCATTATCTCGAGATCTGCGCGAAATGAAAAATTGCCGCGTTACTTTCTAAGTCAGGTACTACGGAAACCTTTGTAACGCAGTAAAATAGGTCGCGCCGAGTGTCCGATCGGATCCGATAAAAAAGTGAAAAATAGAAGAAAAAAAATCGATCGATGAGGCGGAAAAGGAAACGCTTCGAGATCAAGATACATTTAATGGCGCGTCGAGCCAAGTACACACTAGATAATCTCGTGTCAGAAAAAAAATAAAATGTAACTCAGGTTTATTCTTTTTTTGCATTTAAATTTGCTGATATTTGCATTTATCGGATTGTAAAAACAACGTTATCAAGAGTTTCCTTGATTCAGGACCCATGCAATAACACAAATCAACTTCCGTTACTGTTAATAAGTTCACAACATTTTGAATAAACAATTTTGAAAATTTAGCACTTGTTTGGCCAGTGTTCCGTGATACTCAGTTGTTGTTTTCGCGAGACCACGTGCAATGACATCACTGTCCATCTCCAATACCACTCCGATTTTATTATCGCGATAAAAGTAGATATATAAAAGTGCACCTTTCACAAGAACAACCGAGGCAAAAAATCACAGACAATCGTAAATTTTAGTGGACGATAGAGCCATGAATTAAAATGCTAACGTGTCGCGATTAAATTCGCTTTCGACCAGTTCGTTCCCACAGTGGGTACATTAAATTTTAAGCACACAAAGGGGCAAAATTAATTGATCAATATATTAAACAAGTATAATAAAAAATCTCGATTCAATGTTACCGAGACACAAATTTTAACTCCGACCGGTTCGTTAAATTAAATCCACCGGCTCGTGCACAAAGACGTCGATTTTTTTTCCATTAGTTTCCAAAGCGAAAACGTTAATTAATTCTTTCCAGAAGCCTTTCGCAAGTAATTTACCACGTTTTCTTTTAACGTAAGAGGAAGTTGGGTAATAACTGATATTACCATGGTTCGTCGAGATAATCGATTATCTAAACCGAATTCCCATCGCATCACTGTGACGAGCTGAATGCATAAAGCGCCTTGCACTCCGTGCGGAAAGTGCATCGGAAAGTGCATCGTCGTCTATCGAGCTCTTCCCGACAATTTCAAGTCAGTCAACTTGCATTTTCCTTTGTGCCGCGCGCGCGCGTCGGCTTGTGGAAAGTATACGTTATGTGCCGCACGACGATCAGCGGCGGGCCGCACAATGGCTACGTAAATCTCCTGCGGACTGGAAGTTTCTCGGGTTTCTTTCACACCGGGAGCTCTCAAACGAAGAGACAGTTTCCTCGTCATCTCGGACTTCTCGATTAAAAAAAAAAAAAAAAAAAACAGAAAGATAAATATTTCCGCGGTGAAATTCGCGCAAGATCGAGCGAGCGGATGCGCGCGCACGTATTGCCTGCCGCAGGGGTTAAGCGATACGCAATCGATCGGATCGAGAGTTATTCCGTTCCGTCCGCATCCGAACTCGTTCGTTATAAAGACCGGCTCGTAAAGCCCTTTTTTACTGTTCATTTCTCAACGAATAACTTTTCACGTAATTCTTCATACGTCGTAAAATTGCGATATGCATGGATTCGTATCTGTATGCGGTGAATAGGAAGGCATATGCGCGCCGATCGATTGCGCAGATGAAGGGTGCGCGGGGCGCGGTGCGCGCGCGGGCCGATTTGCACACGCGCACCGAAGTGCGCACGCGTCCGGCCTACTGATCGAACCATCGATCGATTACTCACGCGCGTTTCTCGCGGACTTTGACGAAGTCGTTATAGTTACATGGTCGGATCGGTTGAGTGTGTGAGAAACGCATTTTTCACACCCGCCAATGACGTTGCGCAATGGTTGGGAAAATTTAGAGAATTGTTTTAAATAAATTCTATCGCGATGCGAGTGGAAATAGGGGGATTCGAGTGTAGGCAACTTTTAAGCTCCCTGGAATCCGGTACATTAACGAGATACCAGTCCTGCACCGGCTACAAAGTTTCCACGAGGTCGGGGGTTCCCACTCAGCGGGATATTCGCTCAAACGATTTTTCACTGCGATAAAAAAAAAAAAAAAAAAAACCAGTTTCAGTATCCTTTTCACGCGAGAACGGCCACGACCGATATAGTCTCATTCTGCTATACTTCAGACACAATTTCGCCGGAAACTATTTTTTATATTTACTAACTTTATTTTCTTATCTTACGAATATTTAAAGAAAAGAATTTAATGAAAACATTTTAAGAGAAGAATGTAATTCAATTAAAGCACATAGAAAACGAAGATTCCTTTCCACGCGAGAGCTGTTCTAACCGACACAGCCTCATTATTCTATACTTTAAGCACAATTTCGCCGGAAACATTGTTTATTTATTTAGTCACCTGATTTTTTTTCTCTTTCGAGAATAAAAAAAATGTATCGCACCAACGTAAAATGGGAAGTCAAATAAAGCCCATAGAAAACGGAGAATCGGTGCCGAGCTCGGCGTACTGGGTCACGGTTCCGTGGTCGGGAAAAACTTTCGTTCTCAAATCACCGCCAGCGCCGAGCAAGTACAGTTTTCTCGAGCCGCGGTACCTGCTGATATCCAAGAGTTTCCTTCGCACAAGCAAAAAAAAAGTCTGGACGCGGGTCAGAGTCGACGCCGGAGTGACTCGTCAAAAAATCGGCCGAGTACAACTATATATATATATATATATATATATATATAGTTTTTTTAACAGCGTCCATAAGACAAAGCTAAGCGCGCTCGATGAAAAATCGTACGACCGATCGATAAAGTGGTTAAACAGATATTGTAACTATCTCGTCGTACCTAAGAGTGTTCGACCGAGACGATCGACGATGCTGTCGCCGCCGCTGTCACGGCTTGCCACGAAACTTTCGTCCCGATGATCTTCGAGACGATGACGACTAAGGCACGAAGCTGTACCAAGTTTCTTCGTGGATCTCTGCGCTGCTGTCCCACCTCCGAAGTTTCTCGTTCCGACTTGTATGTTTTCACGTTGCAATTTATTATTCTTCGAGAATTCTTTGTACTTTGGCGTTAACCGGATGAAAATATATGATCTTCCGGCTTTCCGTTTTTTATTTTATTTTTTAAGTGTAATCCCGTCCAGTGGGCCTCATCGAGAAGTGAAAAAAAAAATCGCGTCGCACCATTAATCGAAGAGAAACCGTAATCACAGCACAAACACCGTTTCGATCTTACGCGAATATTTTTACGTATCCGATTTTTGTTCCTCAATTTTTATTCATTGATTTTTCCATTGATTTTATTCGATGGCGTGCAGATGATATTTCACGTTGTGTTATGTTGTTTTGTCGTCGGCGAAGGTGGTCGGAACGTTTGCGGAACGAACGTGCGCGCGCGTCTTAAAACACTCTGGTGAGAGGCGACAGTAAACACGGGAACCCTCCACGACTTTCGAGTCCTGCCGCAAGACTGATCGAGCTGCGAATCCACTCCAGAGGCCCAACCGCTACCTCCCGAGCTCTCTGCCACCTCGTCCTCCTGCCTTTGCTCGGACATTCCTCCGTCTCCCTCTGCTCTCTGTCTATCTCTCTCCCTCTGTGTCTGCGTCCGCTCCTTCGCCGCCACTACGGTCACTTTAACTTCGTGCCGCTATAACCGTTTCTCTCTCTTTATCCCGCTTGAAACTTCGACGCCTCCGGAATCGTTAAACTCGACCCAACTTCCCTCTCCCGCCTCCCAATTTTCTCCTACGATCTGTGAAAGAATTTTGTGATTTTTTTTAGACGCTTTTATTTTTTTCTCTGTATGGACTGAGACATTGATTTGGGTTTTTATAAAAGAATAATAATTTCACCATTTTGTTTTAATTGTATCTCTTTCGATCTCGCTTGAAACTTCGACGCCTTGAGAATAGTTAAACTTGACCCACCTTCCCTCTCCCGCTACCCAATTTTCTCCTACGATCTGTGAAAGAATTTTGTGATTTTTTGAGACGATTTTATTCAATTTTTTTTCTGGATTAACTGAGACATTAATTTGGGTATATAAAAAAATTATAACTTTATGGATTTATTTTAATTATATCTCTCTATCCCGCTTGAAACTTCGAGGCCTTCGGAATCGTTAAACTCGACCGAACTTCCCACTCCCGCTTTTCAATTTTCCCCTGCGATCTGTGAAAGAATTTTGTGATTGTTGTAATTTTTTTTATACGCTTTTATTTTTTCCCTTGTACGGCTTAACTGAGATATTAACTCGGGTAGCATTAAAGAAAATTAAATTAATTGACGAATGTATTTTAACTATATCTCCGCAGGGACCCGTGTAACTTATACACTCTTGGTCTGATTATTAAAATAATAACAGACCTAACTGACCCGAAAAGAATAATTATTTTAATTCCACGATTTCTTCGCATAGCTTCTTAGATCGCTATTGTTCCCTTGAATATATAATTTTAATTTAATTGGCATGCATATAATTTTTTTTTTGTAAGGAGCTCATTAATTTATCAGTGAAACGGATATTGCGCATGGTAGATGCGAAAGACGCAGAATGTCCCGCAACTCAAAATCGTCAGCCCGACCTCGCCGTCGCGACCGCCAAGTTCGCGACAGTCATGATCTTGACTGACGAATAAATTGGGAAAGCAATCTTTCGCGGTAAGCAGCGTGTCGTGTCACGGCATTCTTGATGTTCCATCCGCTCTTGATATTGCGACACACGGAAATTCACCGTCCATCCAACCGTCCAGAGCACAACGAATCGTCGGGAAAATTATATCGGCATTTGCCATCGAACAGAGGAAACTCGAAGACTTCGAGAAATATCGTGAATATTTTTCGTGCGAGCGCGTGCGTTCGTCTTCCACGAAAAATTAAGTAAAAAATTCAAACAGAAGGAAGAAGCGGATGGGCGTGTGCAATGCGTGGAATATTTCTGACTATCGTCTTCCATTCTTACTCACTCGTTCTCCATTCGCGTAATCTTGGATGCTTTTTTTAGCGATGCGTTATCGATCGCGGCATTATGCATGGCTTTAAGGAGGGCGTCTCGCTGCGCGCTGACTTCGCATAAGTTCGACTACAATAAGAGAAAATTGTTCTATCAAAAAAAATGAAATCAACGATTACTTAAAAATCTGAAAAAATTCATACGTATTCAGAAAAATAAACGAATAATTTTAATTAAAAAAAGTTTTGTTGTCGGGTAATTTGTTAACCAATTAACTTTTTGATGAATTTATTAATAACATTTTGAATTTATTATTATGCAAAATTAATCTTTCGAATTAATCGTTGAAATATCGATTTTGCTGTGTTAAGACAAAACGTCCAACAAGTGAATTTTTGTATCCGCCTAATTATCATACATTGCTGACGTCACTGTACGTGATTTATCGTACCTGGTACATAGTTGCAAAGTCTTTGGAATCGTTCATTTAAAAAAATATATAAAAAATATCGTCGCATGTTCTCAGGCTTGGAAAAATGTTCTTCGCCGCCTTGCTCGTTTGCTGCCGGTCGAGCGAAGCAAAAAAAAAATCTGCGCAATCTAACAGAGCCCAAGTTAACAGAGCATGCAACCGAAGTTGCTGACAGCGATGAAAGGCAAAATATATTAACGGTTAATTGCAAGAAAACTCGTGATTACTTATGGTAATAATTGGTTAAAAAAGCGAGCGAGAAACGATAAGTAGGATTCCTCATTTATTCATAATCGTACGTAAACTGGCTGCGATTTGACACTGACAATTGGTAATTTTTTTATTTATTATTATTGTAATTGACTCTGACAATTGTTAAAATTTGTTCGTCCCCGAGTGCACATGCGCTGGTTCATTATAATGCCACCGAGCTAAAAACACTCGCATATTTTACGGATCGAAATAGCCACAGCTTCTTTTGATCCGTGACTTTCGATCGCGTCCAGAGTCATGTCGGTTTGACGATGCATTTGCGCTTTTTTGCTCCGCGTCGCGGGTTAGCGAGGTGAAGGTAAAAAAGCCACGTGTCAATCTTTGTCGATCTGCGTACATTCGTACGTGTGCAATGCGTTGCACAGGCTTCAATCTTCCGTGGTGAGAAAAAACCAACGATCTTTACACGGTTGATAAAAAAAAATTCTCGACTGAAGAACGTTGCAAATTCAATGGCTAACAAAGATTCGAACATGTAGCTAAAGAAAATATTCTCGTCCGCAAACGTTCGCAACTTTATTGCTAATTATATGCAATTATATAAGGATATTAAGAAAAAGTCGAAATTCGAAACATCCGCGGTTCAAGTTGTTCAAGAAACTGGCTTATTGAGACGTTAAATATCCTATTATTATACGGATATAAAAATGAGGATTTGCAGATTAAAAAAACGCAATGTTGCAGACATTATTCGCGATTGACGATTGACAAGATTTTTAAAAAGATTTGAACATTCAACGACTGTTTATTGTATATAACTATTTATTGTAGGGTAGAGCGGGGCAAGATGGGGCAACGGGGCAAAACGGGGTTTTTTCCAATAATTTTTGGATGCCCGAATTCGCCCGATCGGATACATCAGGCTTTTCTGCCCAGTTTTGCCACCTTGTCCGATCCAAAAATGATTGGAAAATTTAGTTTTGCCAAAAAACCCCGTTTTGCCCCGTTGCCCCATTTTGCCCCGCTCTCCCCTATATAACAGAAAATGATAAAATCGAAATTCGAAGCATCTGCGGTTCAGGATATTCAGGAAACGGGCTTATTGAGACGTTAAATATGCTATGATTGTAGGGATATGAAAATTATGATTTGCAGATAATAAAACCCAATATTACAGACATTGACGGAATAGCTCGGTACGATGATTGACGAATGAAGAGACGATCGACTTGACACGATCGGGATGACAAGAGTGTCTCGACTAAGATGCCCCGGCACACAGACATGTCGCGTACAGCGTTTGTGCATCAATATTCGCGCGTTATGTAATCAATAATATCCGCACCTACGCCGAATGAGCGTGCCACCATTTCGCACGGTCGCCAACACTGTAATTATTCCATTTGCTGGTCATTCCAGATTTTTTTTTCACCTTCAGACCGCAACTGTAAGTAATTACTTGTCGAGCGAATACTTATTAGGGGAGCACAGGTTAATAACGACCAGTGGGTAACACCGGCCGGGCTCATTTTTCAACGAACTTAGCAGCTGTTTTATGATGAGTCTCGAGTTCGAGTTCGAAATTTTATATTTTTACAGCAAATGTAGAAGAAAAGTTTCTATCGATCTCTTTCGCAAGTAGTGTTGAGGCCGGGCGGAAGTAAAAATGTTGAATATAATTTTCGCGGGAAAGACAAAACTAAGGGGCGCTGGCGTAACATCGGTCATTAAGCAATTAAGTGGATTTCGAAAATCGATGTTGTTACCCAACATTTATTTATGAATTAAGGAACGCACTGTGAGCGCGCATTATCGCGGTCACAGAGACACATTCCAGAGAAAAATAAAAAAAATTTATTAATATTGGTACACTTCCGGTTTGAAAATTTCATTTTTTCGAGTGGAAGGGATGTATTTTCGGTATGACGATCAAATGAAACTTCCGGTCAAAAAATGAAATTTTGAAACCGCAAGTGATGTTTTCCCGTATCGACCCATTCTAAAGCCATATACAACGTATTCAGCAGAAAAATAAAATGCGTAATATGTATTCTCAGAAAATCTAAAGTTGACGTCCATTCGATATCGGCGCTCGTGCACTTAACAGCGTAACTCCAATTTGTATGCATGACCATGTGCATTGCTTGGAGACTCGATCAACTATGCTTGATGATGTACGTCCAATTGACGATAGGACACGCGCACGATACCGAATAATCTCGTTGACTGGACACGACAAATAAAATTGACCAAGTCGCATGGCGTATTCATCAGCGGACGTAATCAAAGTTACGAGACCTCGAGATTAGTTCAATCATCGAAATTCAATGAAACAAGTTTTCCACGATCGTCGAGAAAACAAAAATTGGGACTTGACAAAGTTTGATAAAAATACTGCGTAAGTAATTTATTTACTTTATTTGACAAAGCCCTTTAACGAGGTTTGTCACTGCTGCTCGCTGCGCGCTGACTTTGCATAAGTTCGACAACAATAAGAGAAAATTGCAAGTACTTCTTGATCCTGTAAAAATCTGAAAAAAAATCATGTTTACTAAAGGTACTGAGAAGATTAATTTTGCATAATAATAATTGCAAAATACTATTAACAAATTCATCAAAAAATGTATTGGTTAACAAATTATCCGGCAATAAAACTTTTTTTTATGAAAATAATTCGTTTATTTTTCTGAATACGTATGAATTTTTTCAGATTTTTAAGAAATCGTTGATTTTTTATTTTTTTTACGATTACTTAAAAATCTTGATCCACGGCGCATGCGCAGTCGAAGAGGGTTGCGTCTGCACATAAACGACCTCCAGAGGATGCGACACAGCCGTGGCGTGATTAAGAAGCCTATCGTCATGAAATAAAAAGAACATTGAGCCTCGATCATGTAAAGTTGATAAAAATATGTATGTACTTTATTTGGGAAAACCCTGCATTCCTACGTACAGATATGTTGAGTACTTGGCGTCGAGACGCTACCGCGTCTCTTGATCCACAGCGCACGCGCAATCGAGGAGGGTTGCGTCTGCGCATAAACGACCTCGAGAGGATGCGACATAGGCGCGACGTGTTTGAGAATCGTATCGTTTCAGGTCGCGACGTGGCGACCGTAACACGGCGAGCACGTACCAACACGGCGGTCAAGACGGCTCGGCACTTTCCCCAGTGATTGCGCAACCCCCGTACTCGCTGTCGCAGGCTACAGCGGCTATACAGTACGACCACCGCTTCTGCTCCTACAACGACCCATTGGTCGTATTATGTGATGTAATAAAAAGTCGATTAAATAACCCGCGCGACAGTGGGTACGTGAGTTGCGAAAAGGCAAACGCATCCGCGGGCCTCTCGATTTCTTTCCAGAGAAAGAAAATCGAGGATCTTAGATTTTTAATTTTTTTTTATCCCGCTCTCAGCCATATGTGCTGGATGGTTTTGGAAAACAAAAAATCTATTTCGCGACGCGCAATGAATGAGATGAAATTTAAAAAATTCGAAGGTAAGGTACGTCCGAAATTGCCGAGCCTTCGTGCCGATTCCGTGCGCGCACGTCCGCTTGCGATCGACAACCGAGAGCGAAAGTGGCCAGTGCAATGCTCGCGCCCGATAAACACCGATCGGCTCGTCGGCTTACCCGATTCGGAGGTTGTTCGCCAACCCCGACCTTGACACTATTTTGACCGCCCTAATGCCATGAAATACTCCTCTTCGGGAGGGAGGGAATTGTATTTCAATCGGCCAATCGCAAATCTCCGGTTATTAATGATTATTCATCTTAGTTTAATTTATTTATTTAATCAATGGCGTTTTTAAACTCCGCCATTGTTTTTACGTGGCATATTTCCCAACTTCCATTATAGATAAAATTCTGAAAAATTTTCTTGGAAAAACAAAATTTTGGGGAAAAATGGTAAGGTTAAACGGAAAAATGCACTTTCGTCCAAAAAATGGTACGAGTACCATTTTCACATAAGGGTATCATTAATTAAATTGATTGATTATTCATTGTAATTATAATTCGAACCCACCAAAGTTGGATATTCATTGGAGTATTAAAAAAAATCAATCAAACCTATCGAACACTTAAAAATGTGGTAATTAAATGTAGTAGAAAGCTCGTCAGCGATGCGCTGTTATATCTTGGTATTTCAAAGAAACAATTACGACAGTGAAACGGACGAATGCATGAGAAATGTATTTTTGGCGATTAGCTGCGACGAGACAAATACAAGAGTATATAACTTTGTAGACCGTCGGTCAATATTTGTACGGATACATAGCGTAGTAATGAGACTGCTCGACCTCCTTTTTCCTCAGGCGCTCTTGCAAGGAGCGCAAAGTGTAATGAAAAGGCAGAGCAGATATATACGCGTATAACAGCAATGCTCATGAGCATTGCTCACTATCACTTTCGTTCTTTCCTCATTTCTTTCGCAGCCGACGCGATAGATAAACAGCACGTTGTGTCGTTAAAAAAAAAGCGAAAGTATAAAACGTTTCCATTAACGAAACATTTAACTATACTATTTCTATATGCAAAGGATTGCGGTTTTTGGAATGAAAACTCTGCACACGGAAGTTATTAAGGTAGCTATGTCGCTTCCCGCTCATCTCGCATAAGTTATCGAAAAGTAAGTGAATATTGCAAGTACTTCTCTATGGTATAAAAATCCGAAAAATGCATGCATATTAAAGGCACTGAAAAGATTCATTTTGCATAATAATAATTCCAAAATGTTATTAACAAATTTATCAGAAAATTAATTGTTTAACAAATTACCCGGCGAAACAACTTTTCTGAAATTGAAAATGATTCACTTATTTTTCTGAATACGTATGAATTTTTGCAGATTTTTTAATTAGTTTTGATTTTTGTGTTTTTTCAGACATTTTTCCCATATAAAAAAAAATTAAAAACATCAAAGCTCGCTCAGTTAGTGACAAAAATTGTAGTGAATTTTTAGGGCCGGTTAGAAAAAGCAAATTCCATTTGATAAAAATTTTATTAAAGTTTATTTTGCCGACCCTATTTCACGGGCTCGGAAGTTACACAAATTTTCGGATCGATTCTTCCAATCGAATATTTTGCTTCGTCTCAGTAAAGATTTAAGTACGCGTAAAACTTTGCCGGACTCTCGAGTTTTCGCTTTCTTGCGCAAAAGCGTGCCGATTTTATGCAAAGAGGCAATCGGCTCGCTTGGAAAGTTTAACGCTCCATGAAAATCAGCAAGCTCCGCCCGTCGACGAAGTATCAAGCAAGCGAAGTAGATCTTTTCGAGATACGAAGATCGTGCTTAAACCGCCTGTTAAATCTATGGGGGCTTGATTTATTTTTGACGCGGATATTAGAAGAACAAGGTCGAGTTTTTACACACAGTTAGTACAAGGTGTTATGGAGATTCGGTTATTTTTTTATCAAAAAATATCGATTAACAATGGTCTCATTAAAAAATATCAATTAACAAAACGGACTCATTACAAAATATCAATTAACAACTGACATCGTATCTCGAAATCTATTCCTCCGATTGAGTTGAAATTTGGACAGAACCTTGATTATAACATTTTATATCTAATAACCGGATGATAAAAAAATCTTCATTTATTTGTTATAGCAAACGACATTAAACGTTTATTTATTTTTAGCGCCACCTTAATCGTACATTTGACAGATTTACCACTGAAAAAAAAGGCACGCCCGGTTCGCTGAGCGTTGGATATATTGAGCAGCGAAAAAGCGTCCGACCCGATCCGGCGTGAACTACTACTACAGTAGTTCAATGCCGATCCGCGCAGACAGCAATCCCGCAGTCTTTTCAACACGCTGATCACCAGTTAATAACTCAAGGCGAAAGAAAAAGAAAAACCGGTCACGAATCGGCAAAAAAAAATGTTAATAGTAAGAGTGTAGGCACCGGATATGTATAAACGATATAATGTTTGGTTTTCAACACGACGGATTGTCGTCATCGCCGGCCACGGTACAAGGATCACGTAGAATCGACTTTGCCTCACCGACAATTTTTTTTTCTTGCTCATTTGTGCTCAGGAAATCATTGACTCTCTTGCTGTGCCACGTGGCGATCGATCCGTCCCATTAATCCGCGAGTTAAAAATTTCCACATCATTTAACTTTTTATCCATAAAAAATAATCGATGGAAGATGCCAAATTTGGAATGGAAATTACTGCGGTTCTAATTTTCAGGTCTCTTATTCCTTCCGACATAACATAAGTGTAAAACGGTTTTTGCCATTAAACAAATAGATAAATAAAATCCGAAGGTCATTTTGAGCGTCCTTCGAGTTTCGAACATCCAAAGAACCGTTTTGCATTTTGACTGATTATAAATGTAAATCGATTTTTGACATACGGTAAATAAAAGAAAAAAAAAAAAAAAAAAAAAAAAAAAAAAAATCCGGAAAGAAGAAGAAGCCTCAAGGCTAAAGTTGGTCCGCGCCGAAGCGAACAAGATTCCCCCTTTAGTGCGGTTCGCTGCCTCTTTCGAGCCCGCGACTCCTCGCAAATCCGAGAGTGCCCGTCGTTGAGGCAAGGTCTACCGGAAAATGTTAACCGCGCTCGCGTCAGAGATCTTCGGGTAAAAGCGAAAGTCCGCTTCTCGGTGGCTTGGGCGTGCACAGGCGCGACCACGCTCGACGAGACTCGGACCTCTCGACGCTTCGAGTGCCGAGCGTGTCTTTAGCGCGAGAGAACACGGAATGTCGGAACTCGCGCAAGATCCGGGCGCCCATTCCTGCAAACAGGTGCGGACTGTCTCGTAATCGACGAAAAAAAAAACGCGAGTTCCTCGTGTACTTTCCTTTCAATGAAATAATATCGATACGTTCGATTCTCATCGAATCGACTTCGGAAGTGCAAAGGAAGTAAAACGAAATCACTATTATGAGAAGTTATCGTTTTTAATCAAACTATCTTTATCGCAGTGTCCTAAATCATTGGATTGTTACATTATAGGTAAAAAATGTATTCGACATTAAAATATGAATTTTAAAAAATCATCCGCTTCTGCTTTGTATTAACCAAACTTTCAATTTGTACTACAAAAAAATCGAGTCTTTCGTGTACTTTCCGTTCCTTTTCGATGCGAATCGACTTTGGAAGTGGAAAGGAAGTAAAACAAAATCACTGTTATGAGAAGTTATCGTTTTTAATCAAACTATCTTTATTGCAGTGTCCTAAATCATTGGATTGTTACATTATGTTACATATATAAAAAATATATTAGACATTAAAATATGATTAAAAAAAAATTATCCGCTTCTGCATTGTATTAACCAAACTTTCAATTTGTACTACAAAAAATCGAGTTCTTCGTGTACTTTCCGTTCCTTTGCACTTCCAAAGTCGATTCTCATCGAATCGACTTCGGAAGTGCAAAGGAAGCAAAACGAAATCACTGTTATGAGAAGTTATCGTTTTTAATCAAACTATCTTTATCGCAGTGTCCTAAACGATGGGATTGTTGCATAATAGGTAAAACATTTATTAGACATTAAAATATGAATTAAAAATAATCATCCGCTTCTGCATTGTATTAACCAATCTTTCAATTTGTATCGAAAGAAGATCGAGCGATCGGTCCGTCTGAACGTGAAAGCAGTCAGTCTACATGCATTACATAAAGCCCGGGAAAAACCTGGATATTCGCTGGGTCTTGCCGATGCGTAATTCACGAAAGAGTTCACAGAAAACAAATTAATTAATCAGACCACGCGTTCAATCTTAGCTTTATTTCTTAGCGAAGAGAAGTAAAACAAAATAAAAATAAAAATCGCATCTGCTCTGACGCAGGCGAGTAATTGTGCGAGAAATATGCGGAACATGCGTCGATCGTCTCCCGGTTGCTCACCGAAATTGCTTATCGACTTGGATATTAGCCGTCGGGCGCCGGATAAAATTCAATGATGAATAAAACATCGCCCAATGCATTTATGCCGTGACGTTAAAGACGCGTGAACTTTGCATCGTGACGACAATGTTTCTTTTCTCCCGACATTGTCGCGAGAATAACAAAGAAAATTTTAAAAAATGCTAACCATTTTCTTTCTCCACAACACGCAACAGGAATAAATCCCGTCGATCTCGAGACTGCGCATGAGAAATTTCCGATCGGCGGCCACAACTCCATCCGGCGTTTTCGCCAAATATGAGCGAGGACGAGCTCGTGGAATCGTCGAGTGACTCGTCCAACGTTGACAAACCGTTCGCCACCGGTTCGCGAATATTTTAAGCAAATAACAGCGTCCATCGCAAATCCGAGGCCTTCGCCACGCACGAGCGCGCCGACGAGTTTCGCTTTAAAATATTGCGCTTAAATCAGAAAATTTGTTATTTGTGATTTAATTAAAAAATAAAAAATAACGTTTTACACGCGACCTCGTCGAGATCAATGGCGGATGCTGGCGGATGAGACAAAGAGCCCACGCATTACTTGCAGCACTGGATTGTACGAACGTGACTCGAGGGAATAAAAATTTCGTAAACGAGCGTCACATCGACCCAGGTCACGTATTTGTTGACCAGGACTTGTACCGGAAAGGTCAGCTAATATAATCAAAGTAATATAGTAAGAGACTGCGTCGCAATGCACGCTCGCATGTCAAATAAAGGAAAACAATAAAAATATAGCAATATATAGATATCGAGCTGTGACCTCGAAGTTTCTAAAGTCGCTGCATCCGTCGATGATTGAGAATCGAAAGGGACTAAGACCTACCTTAAAATATATGGATACGTTGCTGCGGATTTGAAAATCTCATTTTTCGACCGGAAGCGATGCCATCTAGGGAACACGGCACTTCCGGTTTGAAAATCTCATTGGTCGACCGGAAGTGACGTCATCTAGGGAAAACGACACTTCCGGTTTGAAAATCTCATTTTTCGACCGGAAGGAATGCCATCTAGGGAACACGGCACTTCCGGTTTGAAAATCTCATTTTTCGACCGGAAGTGACGTCATCCAGGGGAAACAGCACTTCCAGGTTGAAAATCCGGAAATACGTAACTTTGGGATTCATCCCCAACAATAATCTTTTTTGTCAATTTGCACCGAATAGTTTAAAACTCAGGTTTCGTGCTGCCATCTTGCAGATCACAGCTTCGAAGATCGGCAAAGGCGTGCCGATCATCGACAGACTTTCCGTCGTCGGTACGATCGGACTTCTTCTATCACCGACGTTAGGCGAGTTCTGACGCGTCCGCGATTGTTACGTCTGCAGCACGCCGCACGGCGGTCTCCCTACCTGGGAAAAAAAGTATACGGAAGAAAGTATTTGAAGGCAATCATTAAAAGTCCATCGAATGATTTTTTTTTTCCTCGATGTGTCGCAATCGCTTCGCCGATCGAGTGTTTTCTTTGCAGCCCTACCAAGTTTATATTCCAATCGGTCGGCTCGAAAATATTTAATCGTGTGTCAACACGATGATTCATTGCGTCGCTCTGCGTTACATTGCGTACACGAGTGCCGCAATGGAAGCGGGAGTGTCGGAGAGTGCGAACTCGGTCCTCCGAATTTGGTGTTAATACTCGATCGGTATTCCATAGGCGCGCGAGCGACGATCGCGTCACAACAAGAGTGCGAACCTTACAGTAGAGGCATAGTTGCCTCGTGCGTAACCCCTCATAAACACGCGTCTCATATACATTATCTATGTACATATTATCTATGATACAGTGTGTAGGCGAATTATAACGTCGCTGTGTGCGTACGATTATGTTCGTATTTTGTAACACCGGCCTTTTTCAAGGACACACTTATTACCGCATTAAAGCGCCTGGCGTAACAGAGCGCGACATGACGGGCTGTTGCCAAAAAGTTTGAAGCCTCAATTTGTGATTTCCGTCTACGAGATACGATTCATTTATCCCTTTACGCTGTAAACGATTTTTTTAGCTCCGGCGATGCGAAACCTTCACTCTCGCCAGACGCTTGCTCAGTCGGTAATGAAAACTGTAAGCCCTTTTTTCTGACATTTTTTAAATAAACTTTTCAGAGAAAGTCATTATTGTTGCTATGTTTTCGGTTTATTTTACGACTCTATAACTATTTTTCGCAACTTTTCGTTTATATTCTTTCTTACTCTGACGTTGCTATGTTTTTAGTCTATTTTACGGCTTTATAATTATTTTTCGCAACTTTTGGTTTATATTCTTTTGTATTATGCTTCATCATCGCTTGTGATACTGTATTTCCTTGTGGTATTTTTATTATTATCTCATTATTTTTGTTGTAATATTTTTTATTATTGTTTTCGCATTACCTTATGTTATTTTTACAGTTTTCATTTATGCTGGTTT
>JAPYZC010001730.1:0-18376 GCA_030522665.1 Ichneumoninae sp. A BG-2022a | reverse complement strand
AGTTGAAAATTGCAATTTTCATATCTCTTTTTTTTTGTCGCGAAGCCTCTTCTATGAGGAAGCATTGTCTGTATTTTTGGCTTCCTCATAGAGGAAGCTACGCGACAAAGAAAAAAGAGATATGAAAGTTGCAATTTTCAACTTTTATGAGAAAGCGATGTGAAAATTTCAATTTTCTACTTTTATGAGGAAGCCATATGAAAATGTCAATTTTCAACTTTTTTTATCTACCACTTATTTAGCTTCTTTCTCAGTATTTAAAACAAAAATAATCGTTTCTCGTGAGGTACGAATTTTCTGATTTTTTTTATTTATTTTTTTATTTATTTTATAAAATTTAAACGTTTCGATCGATTCTTGCCAAATTTAATAGGGAATGCGAGTCCATAATAGCTTATTTATGTGCAAATTTGTAGGCAAATATCTCGAAAGTTGTAAAAGCTAGAGTGAAATAGATATTTTTTTAAAAATCGAAAATTTCACAAAACCGAAACCCCTTGACCGATTCGTACCAAATTCAATAGCGAAAATTCTTTGATGTTGGTCTACTTCTGTAGAAAGTTTCAGCACAGAATCTCAAAATTTGCTAAAGCTAGAGCGCGAACACACTTTTTTCAAAAATGTCAAAATCTCATAAAATCTGAACGAATGTTTCAATTAGTGCATAAATTGTAAGAAACAGAGGCACTCAACTGCTCTACATGTGAGACAAATTTCAACCCGATTGATAAAACCGTTCTTGAGTTATAGACGATTGAATTTTGGAGGCCTGGCACACACACACACACACACACACACGCACACATCCATCCATCCAGACATTTTTTCTAAATGTGATTTTTCGATGTTTTCGAACATTCATTCTGAACACGCTTTCATTAAAATCTCGAATTTTTTTTTTTCACCAAAACAAAGTTTCCTCTATGAGGAAGCAAAAACGTACCGTGAAACAGACACGATTTTGCAAGGAGATTTGGCTTGAAACGCTAGCGACTGCGGGTATGAAAGAATTGTTGTTGTACGATAGGAATCGCTGGTAAATAAGTTGAAATTATTTTTGTAAATAAAAAAATGTTTCCGATAAAAAATATTTTTGTTTTCCGAGTACTAACTGTTAAATGCATTCGGTTCTTATTATTCCTATCCAGAATACGATTGGGATTTAATCATTTTGCCTACGATTAGCAATGGGTTTTATTCTAATGTGTGCACAATCTGTTTTTTCTTTAGTCAGTTGGTACTGGAATCATCTTGTTCATTCGGATGCCTGGCGGCTACCCCGCGGAGCGTGTATCGTGCTATTGGTACCGCTATCGTTCCGTCGTTGTGCCGTCTCTTGTACATCGAGGTTATTTCAAAGGATATTACGAAAAACGCTTCTTCATATTTGACTATGAAAATTGATGGCATGTGATACAGACTCAGTTGGTAACAAATCGGTTTCCCTATTTTCTCCGCAACTATTAATATTTCGGACAAACGGACATTACGTTTTCGTAAGCTATATATAGCTGTATGAAAAGCTAATTTCCTTTTGTCAAAAATTGTAATAGTCGCAGAGAAAATAGGAAAACCGATATATTACCTATTGAGTTTATATCACATGCCCTTAATCATTGATTAGAACATGTTTACTAATAAACACGATATGTTATGTCGATTGGGATAGAGTAGTTCAAATGAATCCACCGGAAGTCGTATTGCTACATGTAATTTCTAAGTACACCCGCCGATTTGATCAAAAGCTATGGGCGATTAGTTCGCCCATATTTAAAAAAATAAGCAATTTTATTACATTTTTCGAAACTTGAAACGGGCTTTCCCCCAAACAGTTAATGCCTACCGTCTCGAGGCAGTCCGAGCGCTAACTCGCAGAGTCTGACGTGCACGTACGTACACTCTGGAAGCAACAGATCTTCGCCAAAAATGTATATAACTGTCGCAGTCTCAACGCGGTGCCACGTGGCCGATAGAAACAGGTTCTTCCTCAGCATTTTTTTTATCACAACCACTACTTGGTGTGCGATGCTGCGCACAGAAACCTTTATACTTGTACTTGAATTCATACCATCGATGCAATCTCGAGTTTTTATGCAATCGCTCGGACGTGTTTCCAATGTCTGTCTCGATAGATCTCACTCGTCGAGTCACGCAGCAGGCTTCTTTGGTGCGACATAAGATCATCGTGATATCTCAATAGTGCAAATTCTATCGATAAGCCAAGCATTATTTATCCCTTCGAAGCATCGCTTTGAATTTGAAAAAATACATTAATAACCAATGGATGTACTTGAAACTTCATACTCGGGGGTATTTTGGATCGCTCAATTCGAAAGTGAACTCAAAATTCAAAAATTTTAAGTGGTGGATCTAATATATTGGATACCAAATTGCAAGTGAATATGTAAGGGAAAATGTATGCTCTCTTTACAGCATACATTTTTGCGGGAGATCTTCGTGCACTCGGCTGTAATAAATCTGTCAGCCTTTGACCTTGAACCAACGATCGATGACTACATTTAGTTGTTTCAAATGGTAAATAATATCGATACAAAACAAAGTATCTAAATCGTATTGTATCATTTTCAATACCGACCACGGGGTGAACCATATAATTTGAGATGCTGCTACGAGTGCTGCCTCAAGGACTTCCTAGGAACCTCAATCTTCAAACCAAAATAAAATTATACTTCCGTATTGGATCATCGCCGAGATATATTCGCAGCGAAACGGTCGGTAGGTTAATGGAAAGATGAGATCTCGATAGCGCCACCGTGGAGATTGCTCGAATAATTAACATGAGGAGAGCCTCGCCGTTTGGTGTCGGCGCTGGTGTGGCTTCGGATGGAAGCGTCGTTGACGACGCCGAGAACCACATCAGTCCTCCGGGGGGCAGCAAGGGAGGGAAGAGCAAAGAAGAAGCCGCGTACCGCCTGTACGACGACGAACGCCGGCGGAGATATGCTACCGTTCGTCTCTTCGTCTCGGGTGGGGGGGGGGGGTTTATTTACTCGCTATTCACTGTGCCAGGCTACGAGCGCCTATCGGCAACGGCGACCACCAGTTTGCGCCGTGGCTTCGTTCGAGCGCAGCCGCCTCTCAGCCTGTCGTCGCCGCGCGCGTGTATTTATTATTCCCCTCTCGTTTATTTCGCAGTCTTACACCCAGTGCCCGTCATTTTTTCACCAAACGTGCTCGCGTATCCGAGTGTGTTTTATTTGTTTGTTTGTTATTCCTCTGTCGCGAAACTATCTCGTCGTTGTAAAACATTTATTGCCGGCACCGTGAAACTCAAAACGATCGCGATGTGAGTCAAAAATAACTGTCGATTGAATGATTTTCCCCAGATTGTTAGATCTATCGCTGCGATATTATTTATTTACACACCCGTAAACGTGTGTATGGTCCAGGCTGTGAATTTTAAAAAATTGAAAATAAAATAAAAAGACAAGCTGACATCGAAATTTATCAATACCGCGTGCTCATGTGTCACTCTCAAGCCATTCGATTCAATCGTATTTAATTGTCGTATCGAATATTTGTGCTGCGACGAATTAATCGTGATGAGACTGAATTACTAAAAAGGTCCGACCGGTCGGGTGTGTTTTCGAGATGGATTTCGCGGTGTGATATGGCTGTCGATAAAGTCAATTACTCTAATGTGATCGATCGCGCAGGCACCTGTTCCGAACGTGCTTGTTCAAACGCTCATTGCTGTTGTCATTATTATTATTACGTCAATACAACAATTCACCGTTGTTATTTATTATCGAGGAGACGAGAGAAAAAAAGCTAAATACTTTGCGCTCTCGAGTAACCCGAATAATCGTTTTTTTTCTTCGATCGGGTCTCTTGAAATCGAAAAAAAAACACATATCCGTTGAACTCGGCGCGTGCGCGGACTCGAATAGCGGCGCGAAGACCGCTGTGAATTCGCGAAGGCAAAAAAAGGAAGGAGGAGGAAGGAGGTGGTTTGGGCGGTTAGGAGGCTTTGAATGGCACCGGACTTTGAGAAAAAGAGGGAGCCGAGGAGGGCAACCGCACCGGGCACGAGACATCACATTATCGCTCCGCCGGGCAGAGAGATCGAGGGGATGCTTCTTATGAGATGTCCTGGAAATCCCGTCGGGACAGATCGTTACTTTCATCACGGTAAATCAACGTCATAGACGAATAACTACACACGTATCCCCTCTCGATATCGACTACGAGGCACGAGGGGACAGAGAGAATTGGCATTGCAATAAACTGCGTTAAACGACTCGCATTATTGGAGACACTCTATAAAAAAAAAAAAAAAAACCACAAAACAAAAAAGAAATTCGTACAACGTTAGCGTGCTTGCGTAACACAAATTCCCGCTGGATTACGAAGATACGATTATGAAGAGGTTGAGAGATGAATTTATCGGTATTGACACATACTAAAAAATCAAATAAAAAAAAAACAATGATTAGAATGAGGCACCAGTGAATAATCCGTTGAGATCTGTGAATGATTTTTGCCTTTTTTTTTATCGTTCTGTTTTAAGTTACCGACAACTCGAAGTACATACAGCAGACAATATGAATTTTAAGTTTCAACGTTTCAGTCACTGGTGCGTCAAACTCTATTGATTATGAACAATATGTTAGTTAACGTAACACTAGCGACCACCTTCTATGTAGATACAGACGATTGTATGCTCAAGCTGATAATGATAATGGTAATAATTTTTTTATTTTATTGTGTCTTAACCCGCGCGTTTATATTATCAAATTTCTCGCGAATCCCCGTTTATTCGGTTACGCCTCATGATACGCGCCGAACTTAATGTCCACGGTGCTATAGTATACGTGTTCGGTTTTGGGCGGAGGCTGAGAAGAGAACGGGTCACCGCGAAACGAAGCTGATTTAACAGGGATTCTTGGAAATTTCCGCGGGGGCACCTGCTAATTTCTCGTTCGTAAATGCTTCGAACAGAAAACGACTTTCTCCCACCTTTGGCTTCCCTTCTCTCGGGCCATCGGACCTTACATGACTATATATACACACTTATACATACACATATACCTTGTGTGTTTATATATACACACAAGGTATATATATGTATACATATGTTATATCTCCACATATATATATATATACCATATAACGTAAGCTATATAGCGCTCGTCCGACCTTACTTCAGGTTCTTCGGGATGCATTTCACTTGATCACTGACACTCGTTTAAATTCTCGCTACGTTTTTTTCTTTTTGTTATCCGTTTTTATTCATTTTCTCGTAACCGGACCGGATCTCAGGGACGGCGAGAGTCAGACGAAAAATCGGTTGTCTCCTTTCGCTGTCGTTATTAACGTTTGGCATACGCGAGCATTATATATACCGGCTCGAACTCGATTGGACAAATTAACGCGATTCGTTGAAGTAATTTCCTCTCTGCACTTTTCAAACTGCGAGTAAGGCTGGCGGTCACGGAACTCGATGCATTTTCACGACAAAGAAAAAAATAGTTCTCGAGTGCATTATCGATAATTAGATAATGACCGTTACGTGCGCAGCGATTGCGAGGGGTACCCGCCGAGCTATTGTGTCCGGTTAATTAGAAACGATTGTCGCCTCGACAACGACAAAAGCAACGCGTCAACATGCCCCGGAGAATAATAGTACTTGATAGAATTTTTAAGAAGTAAACCTTCTCTTAAATGAAATTTAAAAAATGTATTATAGAGAATGAGGAAAAACGCACAAAAAAAACATCTCATTTCAAATTCCCTTAATTCCCTCCTTTCATTGATTGCGGTTCTACACATCCTCGGGTTTCTTTTGTTTTTGGTATTTCTCACCGCATTAAATGTAAACTGCACAATTGAACGATCTTCATCGACAATCGTGTATCGAAAGTCGGTGTCAACCAATAAGATTTGGCTTAATCGGCGCCGCAACTAGATTTATTGGATTTGATCCGGATTCACGGAGCTCTCACATTCGTCATGTTAATCCAGTCATTAATAACAATCAATCGATCACAAACATTCGCTACCAATCGAATAATCTATCAGAACAGTAAAAATTTCGAAATCACCGGTTGAGCTCGCGCGAGCCAGTGAAAAAAAAAATGTAGTCGATTATCGAACAGTCGAGAATACATGAACGAATAGTAATAGCTGTGTTGGCACTATTCGAGCATGACCTTCACTCGTGCCGAAGACCCGTACTTATGTCGAATCTTATACTATGTCCACAAGGTATGCGGTAACGAACGTGCGCGTACAGACAACGTTGATTCAACCAGTCGTTGGTCCGACCCGACAGTCAGCGGGATTTCGAAGCGAAAGACACACCGAGTCTGCGACAGAGTTACGGGTATGCCAATAACTGTGACCCCTTTTCGACAACGCGTAGGTGCTAAAGCGTAACACAAATCATCGTCTCCCGCCCGGACCTTTCTCTGCGCATGTTGTTTCTCGGATTTTAAGTTTTGAGCACGTGCGTCACGCGGCCACAAACACGAGTTTACCTTCGGCTCGAGTATAATAGCCCGGCGCCCGGCCGATGACATCGACGGATAGCCCACTCGGTGTCTATATGAAAAAAAACAATAAAAATTTTATGACACTCATTTGCTTAAGCGCATAGAGTTTATCATGTTTATTTACTTTCTACAGTCATCCGTTCACCCGGCAAAAGAGTTTTTTCTTCTTTGTTCGTAGATGTCTGAACTATACAATGTTGAGATTGAAAAAAGTCATTCCTTTTTTTCTTTTAAAACAGACCTAGATTTTTCGTCGATTCCATAAGGTGTATATTGTATATATGCATTTTAGTAACGTTAAAATAATGACATACGAAGCCGTATTATGGTTATCATTGGCAAATTTTACATTCCCAGTTCCACCAGTTTCCCTGCAGGTCGGTCAAGGCGAGTCAAGGGTCGGAAATGTCTTTTACTTTCTAATAGCCTCGGGACACCGGAATACCGAACGATTTCGGGACCAGTTTCGTGTCTTCGTGCCTCTATCGATCGTTCCCGTGTAGAAAGCACATGCTCTGTTGGATCACTCATCAACGCGGTTGCTGATGACCATTTAAAAAAATCTAACGTTCGTTATTATCGTTAATAAGTTATCGAAGTCTTTTGCCAAACGAAATATCTAAACTCCGCGCAGGAAGAATAATGAAAACGAAGTATAACATTCAAAAATACACATAATAAATGTTAGCGCTGTGTTATTATCCATACGAATACTAATAATAATAACAACAACAATAATAACAATATTATTTTATGGGCGAAGGGTATCGAGAAATTTTTCAGCGGCGCGTTTGGTCTCGTTACGCGCATCGTTGTCGTTTCTTATCTATCTTAGAAGTAGGCCATCACCGATGCCATTAAGGTGGAATGAAACGGCTGCGAGTACGAGAGAGATAGTTCCAATTTTCTAATAAACTTTTTCAATGGTGTTAATTTTTTCCCAGAAAAATATGCACCATTACGATAAAGTAGATTACAGTTTTCGTTACTAACTGAGTCTGTTTTACATCGCCTTAAGGGTACGACGACACTGACGCTTTGAGTCGTTCTACCGAATCCATGGTCAAATTTGTAAAAGTTGATGACCCGTTGAATAATAAATAAACAAACAAAATTAGGAAAATATTTACATTACTGAATCTCGGATAAACTCCGGATATAACGAAGATAGACCACACAATTTGGCGAATACACATGTTACCGTACACGATAAAAAAGGTTCATACCTTCAACGAATATTTCGCATCCACACGCGACAACATTTTTTCATTGTCATATTTCATTTGTTACAAAATAATAACAACATTAATGAAAACGAATAATATTTGATATTTTATAAGAAATAATGTAATAAGCGTTTACATATCGAAATTAATCAAATTTTCTAGTGGTAGACGTACATAAACTGTGACCATCCCCGAGTATGCCCGCACGTTCCGGGGACGAGGCTTTCTTATCCTTGAGCGGTCGGAGGGATCGTCATAGTTAGCGAGCACCACTTCCACCGTCGCCGAACGTCGTCTCTTCTGTTTACCGTGTAATAGTAACGATGTTTATCGATCCTGTTATCGCTACCTAGTACGACACTCGAAAGACTACTCCGAGGTGGAAGAGAAACAAGAGATTTTTCTATACCTCGACGGAACACCCACCCTCCACAAATATCAGCAACGTTCAGAGTGTCTTTTACCGTCTCGTTTATAATTGACAAAATATATCATTCAGTCTCCAAAGGATTCTTCTTTTTTTGTTTTCTTTTTAAGGAGCTAACAAGTGTCTGCTAGAAAATAAAAAATGGTTCGGAAATGTCGAATAATAATATCTTTCCACGCTGCCTTAATTAACCCTTCCAAGTGCGAAGCCTCCTTTTTATCGAAAAAAAAACACACACACAAGAAATTCGCGAACTACTCTACACTTTTCCGAATTAAAATCTTTGAAAAATATGATTTTCGAAAGCTTCACTTTTTTCACCTAAATAACGAAAAAGAAAGACGATTAAGTCAAGTCTAAAAAATTCTCTCCTCTGGATGTATTGTTATTCGTCGAGTTCTTCCTTAAATAATTTTTTAGATAAAAATTGATAGACTAAAAAAAACTGCTGTCTGACCAACGTGGGGAATACGGTACATGGAGCATTAAAGGGCTTCAGATATTTATTTTTATTTTCGACGTTACCTCGAATCTTTATCAAACTGTATGCACGTACTGTTAATTTGCAGCTGGTATAGTCTCGCGCGGATCGCCGCCTGCAAAGATACGTTCGCGTCAAAGATCGGAAGAGGAGAGGAGAGAGGATTGAGATTCGCATATATATCGCATTGCGGGTCGTTGACATCGTTCCGTGATTTTCCTCCCGCACTGACGCGGGTGCACCTGCACGCGCATCCACGCGGCTATTACGTGCATATATATACATATATATATGTACATATATGTAGCCTGACTACCCTTCGTACAAGGGAGTAAACAAGGATGCCGAAGAATGACGAATGTAGTACACCCCGGTCGGTTGGCGATTGCGAAGCGATTGAAACTTTGTCACCCCACACCCTTCGACCCTCCCAAGCGCGCAATTATTCTCGTCAGTTGGTTGGAGCTTCTATAGATAGAACATCAACGGCAAGAACGTCGCGTCCTTTCGCTCGAGACAGTTTCTTTTTCGTCTTTTTTTCATCCACTATACAATGACCACCTTCATCCTTCGACGCTGGCCTACGCCTTTTATTTTATATTTTTCACATCAAAGTTGCAGGCTCGATGTGTGGCTCTATCTAGGGAAGAAGAAAAAAATTATCGAATGTGAATTATCGCCAAATCGAGGAAATGTTCTACTTTTTCATTAACATTTTTTAATAAAATAATTTATGGCATTTTAATTACGGTTCCAGCTTCGACAATAAAAAAGTCAAGTTAATGGCGATTCTTGCGGATGAAGAATTTCTCGTTTGCCATTTTTTTTCCTTTCTCGGACCGTTAAGCTGGCGTGAGTTGTTACGAGTCCCGATTGCTCAAGGAGGTCGTGGATGCACGCGTTTACGTGAATATAAATGCGTGACGCACGTGCGTCGCTCCGAATTGTCTGCGGCGATTAAGCGAGAAAACCACTCGGACGATCGAGAAGCCCCGAAATCTCGGTGTTTCTCAACGGACCTGTACACGATCGACTTAGCAGTAGCAGCGACTTGGACTTTGACCAGCCACGCTGAAATTATGACGTTGCCGAGAAGTATACTAGACCAGGAGGTAAATGTCACGTCGTCAGAGTCGTCGTTTTTCTACTAGTTTTAAACGACCAACGTCATAGATCGTTATATGCCGTGGTATGTATATACTAGGACTTCTGATGGCTCGCGCGCTCGCATGAAGAGTCTCCAAAAGACTTAAAGTAATCAAAGTCTGAACAGGAGCCCAAGGAGACTTAGAATAATTAGGGCCTCGGCAGGAACCCCAAGGGATCTTAGAATCATTCACCCCACATTTCTAAAGGGACTAAAGGGATAAAGAATATTCCCGATTAAGGGGTCACCCAGGGGTGACTTAAAACACTTAAGGCGGAGGGGGAGGAGGGGGGGCGTCAGCGTCACTGAATGGGGGAGGCTCCGAGTATGACGAAGCTGAACTTTTTCCTTTACGATAAGGAGGAACGGTCACCTTCACACTATGGAACCTGCTTCTCCGTATGGTGAAGCTGACCTTTCCTCCCCGAACGCCAATTCTTAACAGGGTGGCGGTGGCGGCGAGACTTTTATATATTCTAGAGAGACATAGACATATTTATTCCAATATTCGCTGTCCTACAGAAAGAAAAAAATATAGAGCGACCGGGGCAAATGGACCCGTGTCTATAATTTTTTTATGTTCGGCGAAAAATTGCTTCAAATAGTCCGTTTTGTCCCCGTACTCACTTTCACCCCACTCTCCCCTACATCATCGATGGTTTAATGCCATAAACCATACCGGCTGCGTATAAGCATGGCCGATATGCCTTTCTGACGTTGGACCATCGATGTATATATATATATATATATATATATATATATATACACACACATATATGGATCAATGCATTATGTATATGTACATACATAAACGCACCTCATGTAGTCCAAGACCGCGGTTACGCCAGGTCTTCGTATTCGTGACCGAAGAGAGCAACGCAGCGACTGCGTTAAAAATAAACCAAGTCGAAGCGGCGAAACGCGAGGTGGTAGTCTCCAGCTTTTCGAAAGGTGGAGCGTTAAAGCGCGATCGTCGTTGTCATCGTCGAACAGCGACGGGGAGTAACGACGACCTCAGTGCAGACCTTGAACCCGCCACGTCATTCACAGGCAGCAAAGTGCCGCTATCGTACCGACTTCGATGTTAATATCAACATTGGATCGCTGTAATTTCGAGAAAAAAGTCATCGAGTAGTGCGTTCTTCCCGTTAATAAAAACAATTGTTATTTTTCTATGTGTTATATGAGTCAATTGTTGATGGAATTTAATATTTTTTGTTATGTTGGTTTATTGCAGGTAACACCGCAGGAGGTGGAACAACATCAACGGTGACGGGCTCCACGGCGAGGAGTACAATAACGTCCAGCAGCCGTCCTCACTCGGCGAGGAGACTCGGTCCTCAGCAGCGTCATCAACAGCGCAGCCACCAGCAACAAGTGCAACAGGCTCAGCAGCAACAGACGCGAACTTCGCTGACGTCGCTTAACGGGGTATCGGGCAGAAATTCGGACGACCTTGGTCCGGTGAGAGCGAGCGGCAGCTCTGCACAGGATATTTGCGACAATTCCAACGATTCCGGGCTCGGATTTGAGGAGAGACAGCAGCAGCAACAAGCTCAGCAACAGCTCAGCAACTCATCGGTTTGTTGCATATTCGCTGTTCTACGAAGAGAGAAAAGACAATATAGAGGTGACCGGGGTAAAATGGACCCGCGTCTTTCATTTTTTTAATGTGCGACGAAAAATTGGTTGAATTAGTTCGTTTTTCCCCGGTATTCCATTTTACCTCACTCTTCTCCCCTTTATCGTGACTGTTTAATGTCGGAAGGCCATACATCCTGAGCATTAGCATAATCGATATTCCCTTCTGGCGTTGGACCATCGATATAAAATGAATTCGCCCCGATTCGATAAATACAGCTCGGTCGATTTTTTCGATATCCAAGATAAACGTGAATCTTTCGGGGCTCCACTGGCCGAGTCGGTACACGCATCACAAACGCCCGCTCGCGGAACTCACCGGCAATATATTCTCCTCGAATTCTATTTCAGACCCTTACCCACGTATACAACATCGATGTATATAAATTCTACTATATACCATGGTAGCGTAGAATCGCAACTTCTATTTCGGGACTTACATGTTGCACTTGCTGTACCCTCTTATCTCCATATATATTATATACTATTTTAATATAATGTACCGTCATCTTTTGCGTAACAGCATGTCATCGATCCCCGTAATGCGGCAATGGACTGTGCCATCGATTACTTTTTTATTTTTTCGTATAATATTTGGAAATCGTTAAAATGAAAAGCAATATTCTTTTCGCTTCTGGCGCAATTTTGCGTATCTAACTACGGGGTACGAAATTTACGGAAACCATTACATCGAATCTATCTTCTTCTCCACACATCGTAACTGCCTATATTGTGCTACTCTAGAGACAAAATATGTGCGGTAATTACTTTTACTTTTAATTTCGAGCATTCGCCGAATTAACTGATAAAAAAAATTCAACTGAAATTGAATCGCCGTTCTCTGTTACGGGTCGCGTTAATAACTCTGTTGTTATGGGCGATATCAATGACGACACGCGAGCCGACTCTGTAACCGATTATTGTTTGTATCAAAAATTTACCTCCTCCCGTCGCGAGGTCCGCTCAACAAAACTCGACACTCTCAGCTTTTCTCGCTCTGGTTACATCGTTATCGTCGATAATTCATTTCTCCTTCTCTCCTTCGCATGTATAGAATGCGCGAGGAGGTGGCGTTACGTGTATCTCCAACCGACAAATATATATATATAGAGTCGATATGTATAGAGCTCGCCTTATCACGACTATCGTGTCAAGCCACGATACTCTTTCTCTTCAGCCGTTGTAACTATCCGGAATCTCGAAACTGGCAAATCTCTGCTTCTATCGTGTACAAGCGTCCCGCACGGGCGGCAACGAAGCTCGCGGATCGTATTATGTACACCAGCCCACTGGTATGTTGCCTCCGAACAATATGTCGTGTGCATCCTATAGCAGTAGTACAATATTATCTATACAGATCTATATACACACCGTTGGGAGCATAGACACTTTGCATTGTTATCTCATAAAGTCCGGCCTATCGTGAATCATGAGACCCCTGGTAACGTAGTACTTCGAGGATCTTAGATATCTGTTTCAGTTGCATGAATAATCAGCGGTACACTAGAGAACAACGAGTCAATTATTCATCAAGTATGAATATACGAACGCTCGAGAAGCTTGAACATACATTTTCACAGTTCACGAATTCATAGTCAGTACAATAATTAAGGCCATTTGTTTTCTATTTATTTACTTTTTGCATTATTGTGGAATTTTTTTACATTGAAAACTTCTATTGTCACGAATTTCACAAATAAAAAACGAACAATTTATCTTTCGAATTTTACAATTTTTAGATAACAAGAAAAAAAATTGTCAAGTAAAAAAATTGCGAACGTTTGTCGACAAGAAATGTTAAGTGACAAAACTTTTTTTTATATATCGTCTATCTAATATGATGATCTATCATGCAGACGATACTCGGTAGTAGAATAGAGAGCAGCGAGAGGAGAGCGAGCGATTGCTGGAGCGTTTTGAACGGTAGTTGAACCCTCGTCAGTGGCTCGTTCACTCGTTCACTTCTCTTTCTCTCTCTCTCGTTGATTTGTACAAATTGGTCGTGGACACTATATCGTTGTCGGGGCGCATGGACTCAATCCTACAAATTGCTTGATTCGCAGGCCTGGAACGGTGCCGGTGAGGAGGACACCAAGAGACGAAAGATGGATATAAAGCTCGAGTCCGAGGACGCAAACTTTGCATTTCCCGAGGTCGGACGAGGCGCGAGCGTTTCGTCGAGCAGCAGCAGCAGCAGTAGCAGTAGCAGCAGCAGTAGTAGCAGCAGCAGCAACGGCTGTCGCGGTGGCGAGGTGAACAAAGCTGGAGGGACGAGAAGCGGTAACAACGGTACGTCAACGACCGCCAATGGTATCGGGACAAGTGCGATCTCGAGTCGAACTGGAAACGGAAACAACAGCGTCGGAAGGGTCGTCGGTGTCACCAGACCACGTCCGGCTATGGGTGTATACACGAAGAGACCGCCGCCGACCCATCAAGGTCCCGTCACTCTTACGTCGCAACTTTGTACGTGTCCCCGGCACGAATGGCCTTTTATTCATCCATATCACAAATGCACTCGTAGAGAAATTTATTTCAATGTCCAACGAGGCGTTTCACATTTCATGAACCCTTCGTTGTCGACTGCGGGTCAAATTGGCATTCAACACACGTTCCAACATTTTTCTAAATCGTTTTTTAACATGGCATGCATTTTCTTGAAATATAACTCTATATCGAGACGTATTTCAGAATGTTCAGAGTATGTTCCATAATTTTAGTTTTCAAATTATTTTCGAAATAAAGAAAGCGTGATAACGAAGAGTTAATACGGATAACGAAGGTTATCTAATTATTGCTCGAAACGCGGACTCTGGTTTATTGATTTTCATACATTTATTTTTGATACATCACGTTATTTCGTTACGTTAAAGTAAAAGCATATCTCTTTTCGTTAAGCGTGATAGAGTGAAAGAACGAATGTACCTAAACGTGTAGCATAATTATCGTTGGAGAATTGTGTATAGCATGGTATTTCCCGTGTATGTTTATGATTGATCCCGTATCGGTGTACTCGTCTAATTATATCCGCAGTGTTACTTATTGTTTGTTACGTCGTCGATATTTTTTAGGCAGCGTATCGAGAGACGGAAAGACGCAGCTGCAGATAATCTGTCAGCCAGAACAACAACACAGGGCTCGATACCAGACCGAAGGATCTCGCGGTGCTGTGAAGGATCGCACGGGAAATGGTTTTCCGATCGTACGTCTCGTCGGTTACGACAAACCAGCGACGCTTCAAGTCTTCATCGGGACCGATCTGGGACGCGTAGCTCCGCACATGTTTTATCAGGCTTGTCGAGTGAGCGGGAAAAATTCTACACCGTGCGTGGAGCGTAAACTCGATGGGACGATCGTAATCGAGGTTGACATGGATCCTACAAAGGACATGCTCGTAACGTGCGACTGCGTCGGTATACTCAAAGAACGCAACGTCGACGTGGAACATCGTTTTCCACAAGAGGCCGGGGTACTTCAGGGTCGAAGCAAGAAAAAATCTACCAGATGTCGAATGGTTTTTCGCACGACCATCACTCACGCGGACGGAACCAACGAAACGCTTCAAGTCTGCTCTCAGCCCATAGTCTGCAGTGAGTTGTTGGGATGATAAAAAAGCGAGAACAAAACAGAAGGCATCGGGGAACGATTCAATAAAACTTTTTCTTCGTCTGTTCGCAGCTCAACCACCCGGTATTCCGGAAATTTGCAAAAAGTCATTGACCTCTTGTCCGTGCACTGGCGGCCTCGAACTATTCGTTCTGGGCAAGAATTTTCTCAAGGACACTCGCATTGTCTTTCAATTGGACAGCGAGGATCTGACGAGCAGCCTCGAGCCTCACTGGGAATGCGCCGTCGTGCCGGACAAAGAATTTCTACAGCAGACCCATCTCGTTTGCGTGGTGCCTGCTTATAGGAGACAGGACCTGGCCCCGACGGAAACGGTCAGCGTTAAATTGTACGCCGTTTCATCGGGGAAAACGAGCGAACCTCATACATTTCTCTACACAGCGGCTTCGACGCCACCGGAGCCTTCGGTTGGCAAAATCGAATCGGGGACTCCGCCACTAGTTTCGGTGAGCAACGATGCTACCAATCACACGACCTCATCAGCGCCTGTGCCGCTTGCAGCAGTAGCCAACAATGGTTAGTAAAAATAAAGTACTCAGTCAACTGCGTGCACTCACTTCTTCGAGAACACTTTTGACTTGGAAGTCCTTCTAAAGAAGTGTACATATTTAAAAAATATATATATTCGGTCAAATAGAATTAGTTCGGGGGCCAAAATACTAACAAGATATTATTTTCCTTTTCGCAGCTGCCCCGAATTTCTTGGCAAGTTTGCAGCAACAGTCTCAATCGCCTCAACAGCACCAGCAACAATCACAATCCGAGGTTTTGAAGAACGATCCGAGTCCTCCGCCTTCATCGACACCCGCCCAAGTTACACCGGTGATGATGTGGGCGACCCAAGCCGCCAATTGTCAAAGCTCCGTTTCCGACGTCATGATGCCACCGCCGAATCTCGTTGCTAACTCGCTTCTCAATCGAAGATCGTCGTCTAGCCACCAGTTGATAATTCCCGACAATCTGAAATCCGAAGTCCTTGACGACAGCAGCGAGAACAGTATGCTAAGTGACAACAGTATGCAGAGCATGCCAACACCGACGTCCAACAGCGGACCCAACTCGAGTCCGCTTCACCAGCTGGTCGGGGAAAATTCGCGGGAGTCGTCGCAACCGGGTTTGATAAGATCCGTTACCGTGCCAGCACTGGGCTCTCCGGCGCAGGAGGCCGTCAGTATTCTCGGAGTCGTCGATTTGATGCGCAATCAACATCCGTTGGCCCTCTCGGCCCCCCATCAGAGTCCCTTCACCGGGATGCACGAACAGTCTCACGTTAAAGTTCTCAGTCCTCATCACATAAACAAAGACGTTAACGGAATTTTACCGAACGACGGTGCGCCAAACAGCGCGACTCTTCAAGGTGCCGGAGTTGTGGATCTACGCATGAAACATCATCAATCGGAGTACAACACTCTGAGCAACTTCACAACAACGCCAGCCGGTCAACCGCTGCCCGCTCAGAGCGGTCACAGTATCGAGAAATATCTCAATCATATCGAGTCGACGGCCCCGGTTCCGAAGGAGCCCGAAACTCAGGAAAGCAACTTCGTCGGTGCCATACAGCAACGAGCTTCCATTATAGCGAGCAGTCATCCTCAAGCTCCTCAACAGAATCCAAATATACTTGCGCCGAATGCTGCCACGGTCAAGCTAGACGCTCTGGTGAATTCGGCGGTGGATAGTCATCAGATGGTAGCGTCGATGAGAAACGTAAATACGAGCCCCAATGGCATGCTCGGTCAATTAACGGATCATGAGGCAATCACGAGTCCTCAGCAGGCAACCAGAACGAGTCCGCCTATACCGGTGAAAACGATGCTTCTTGAAGCTCTGATGCCCGCGCCACCGGTCCAGAGCCTTTCGGGGAACGGCACAACGGCTGTAGTAAACGGCAGTTCGGTTGTGACGGAACCGAGCGCCGAGGAGAGTTTGCTAACGACGATAAACGCTGCTCTTTTACCACCGATGCAAGAACCACCGGTAGTGACGGCCGCAGGTATGCCGAATTCTACCGTTAGCGTAACTACGCACAATCCTCATCAGGTGAGCAGCGAGCCAATAGCGAGAAATGCCGAGCACATTCAGCAAATTCAGGCTCTGACGCAGCAGGACGTCGTGATGCAACAGCAGGCGCAACAGGTGGAGCAAGTGGTGGCCCAAGCTCAGCAGCAAGTCGAGCAAGTCGTTGCACAGGCTCAGCAACAAGCGGTCCAAGCTGTGCAGCAGGCGCAGCAGCAAGTTGTCCAGCAAGTCGTTCAGCACGCTCAAGTCGTACAACAGGCGGTGCAGCAGGTACAGGCTGCCCAGCAAGTGCAGGCTGTTCCGGCGGTGCAGCAGGCTGTTCAACAAGCTACACAGGAAGTCGTTCAGCAAGCTGTTCAACAAGCGACGCAAGAAGTCGTGCAACAAGTCCAGGCGGTTCAGCAAGCCGTGCAACAGGCACAGGCCGCGCAGGCTATGCAACACGCGGTGCAGCAGGATATCGGGTCTATGCTGAATCAACCGGCTGGCTTCGTTGCCGAGGCTAGTTCTGTTCTGGCGAGCGGAGCTGCTCAAGAGCCATCCCAGCAGAGACTTACGAATGCTGCCGAACAAGCGATAAACAGCGTTATCACTAACGCTACGCAGGACATTATCAATAATCGACCTATAACTACGACAACCGCCCATGCTATAATAGCCACGAAGAATATATTGAATAGCGTGGCTACCCAAAGTGCCCAACTCATGAACTCAGCGATGGAAGGTATTTTACCTAAGTCACCTTCCGGCAAAGGGACCATTGTCGAACAAGTATCGAGAAAATCGCCACCCGTGCCGATGCCAGTCACGCCCAATCGACAGAATTCCAACAACGCTATACAAAACAACGCTCCGAATACGAACGGACAGGTCATAAGGAAGCCCGAGGACGACGGTAACATGCTTCCTCAGGAGCTCACGTCCATGTCGGAACACGATCTCCTGAGTTACATCGATTCGAACTGTTTCGATCCGCAGGGCGGCTTTCTCATATAACTGCAGTTTCGAACAAGATTAATGGTGTTCTCGCCTACGCGCGCGCTTGTGATTTCCGTATGCTTGTTATATTTCACTACGAAAGGAGGGCGAGCTCTATTGAGCTCCGTTCGACGTTGTTGATGATAGTATATTCGGGGATGAGAATAATATTCTGTTCTTTCTTTCCTTCTTTTTTTTTTCGTTGATTGTGTGGAACGAGCCCGCTTCGAGCTCTCGGAATAATGAACAACTATTAATGTTAAGCCAGACGGGCGCACGAGAGAGCGCGACAATTGATTATATATATATATATAT
>JAPYZC010001729.1:0-23113 GCA_030522665.1 Ichneumoninae sp. A BG-2022a | reverse complement strand
ATCGACGATTAAAAATCGTAATTTTACCCCCCGCACTGTAAAAAAAAAACATGTTAAATTCAACACCGCTTTAATACCGCCGTGTGGTTCATATATGCCCATTACCTTGGTGTTAAAAGTAGTGTTCAAATATGCTGTAAAACATGTGGTGTAAAATAAGTGGCACTTACAGAACGTACCTTCTAACACTGTACGAGTGTAAAGTAACATCGAGCTTTACTCATAAATGCGTAAAAAGGTTTTAAGGTAGTACTAGCGCAATGACTAACGCCGCCTAAGTTTGAGAGGAATAAAAGAGAATTACAAACACTTCTCGATCGGATAAAAATCTGAAGAAAAAAAATCAAGCATATGAAAGATGCTGATAAGTTAAAAATGTTATGCCTTAACATACTACCTTAAAAGCTTGAAGCAGGTGCAACAGTTTTAACATAATAAATCATAACTAGTACGCTCTAAAAAATCGATGATAACCTGAGTAGAAATTTTCGAACGTTACATTGGGCCCTGATACCGTCCTGATAAGGCCTCATCAGGCCCTTATCAGGACCCTATCAGGCCCCGATGTCACGCTCGGAAATTGGTACTCGGGAAGTTCAACACCGCTTCAATACCGTCGTGTGATTCATACATGTCCGTTACTTTGGTGCTAAAAGCAGTGTTCAAATACGCTGTAAAACATGTGGTGTAAAATAAATGGCACTTACGGAACGTACCTTCTAACACTGTAAAAGTATAGAGTAACACCGAACTTTACTCGTAAATGAATAAAAAGGGTTTAAACGCTTGAAGTAGATATAAAAGTTTGAACATAATGAACTGTAACTAATAACTGCCTAACAACGTAATTACGGGTACATCATGATAATTACAAATAACAAGAAGAATATTAATGAAAAATAGACTACGAACACGAATATTCATGACGGTGAATTGCCTGAAATGGGATTCGAAGTTCCTACCTAATGCATATTCCTACCTACGTATTCCTACTACCTAAATGCTACGGAAGACGCTATTGTCTACTTGAGAATTTCTCTTATTCAAATTGTGTATAAGCTACTTTGGATATTATTCGTGAGATATCACTGTCAATCAGACAATGATTATACGGCATGATTATGTACACTGACAGAAGGATCTAGTAAAAACTACTTGGAATTAAATTTAGGCAATTTTGAGAATGATTTTCAAATTCAAAAAAACCAAGATAAGGGAAGGGGACACTAAAGACACTGTTCAGCAGTTGAACTCAAGCTTTTGACAAGCCGACATCTCATCTTTAAATTCGTTGTACAATACAGTCAATCGGCCCGATTTTTTTGGAAAACAATTAGCCGTCCGATCTCCGTCCCGTAACCTCGACGCCGAAGCTCGGATAGTTACGTGTCGGGAGCGAGAACACGGGGGGGGGGGGGGGGGGCGGGGGCACCCGATACTTGAGAGATTCCCATCGTCTCTTTTCCAGAATACATATTATTATACTTAGTCATATAGTCGGACGGCGAGGGGCGAACGATAGTTCCCAGCGCATAAAGCCTTCGCGCACGTTGTACGTACAGGTATTACATAGTGCATACCGGTTGCGCAACGGCGACGAAGGTCTGAAAGTTCCGGGGGATAGGAGAGGGCGACCTCTTCTTCCTGAATGCATCATCTGACGTAACTCTTATCCGGCAAAGTAAAGTAGTATACGTACTTGCGTGTACGTACATTTGCATGTTGGGGCCCCGAGAATTTAATACACATAACGCATCTCAACGACGATCTTGGGAGGTTCTCCTCTCTCGTTTAACCCTTCCGCGGATACGAGCGAACGCCGTACACGCACGCACACGTACGCTCGTTCTACAAGCCCCGATATCTACACTCCTCGCCCGGTATTATGTATCCTGCGTGCACGAAGATCTTATAACCGCGGCTGTAATAATTCTGCGCTCGCGTTATAGTCTGCGCCTCTTTTTTTTTTCTGTCCGCGCCGCGGATAGAGCTTCGCTCTCGGCGGCTCTCGCGCGTTATTCACCGGGATCTCCGCGGACTTTCGTCCGTCCACTTCCTTATCTTCGACTTCCATCCCTATCGCTCCGCTTGTTCGGCGGATTCTCGATCGATTCGATTCGCGGTGAACGCTTGTTTATATTACCGCCGCCGGTAACGCCGCGCCGTTCGTATACTCGATGTTAAGCCGACCGGGCGGGAAATTCATGCGTCGGGAAGATATCGACATAACGGTCCAACGTGTGGAGTCTGTGTCATTTCCTATGGGAATCTCAAGCCTTTAGTTTTTTTTATATGTAGAATTTTATTCGTTCGCGTACGGTTCATACTTCCGGTACTGTCGGGACGTTGCGCAGGAAACGGGACCGTGTCGTGTGCGCAGCTGCGACGATCGTGACGAAATCGTGACGCTTGCCACCGAAAATCTCGCCGTATGCATAAGCTGCGAAATAATAATTGGCGTCGCACGGAGTCGCTGATGAAGAATAGAGCCGAGCGCTCGGCGGCTCTAAGTCGTAGCCCGCATCGGTTATTATGGGTGCACTGGAAAAAAATGTCAATGAATCGTGTAAAATTCGCTTGCGGGCTGCCGAAGAAAATAAGTGTCGTTTTCATTGTAATTTCAATTCTTACAATTCTATATGGAATTTAAACGATCACATTTCACCTTACAGCCTTGCCAATGTTATTACAATATCATATGGAATTTTAGGAATTGAAAGTAAAATGTAAATAAATTTTGTTCGTTTGGTAGCGCGCGAACTAAATTTTGTTTTTCTTTGGCAGCCCGCAAGTGATTTTTTTTCAGTGTATGCGTTGAATTGTAAGAATTGAAAGTAGGATTGAAACAATTTTTTTTCTTCGGCAGCCCGCAATCGATTTTTTTCGGTGTACGCGTTGAATTGTAAGAATTGAAAGTAAGATTGATTTTTTTTCTTTGGCAGCCCGCAAGCGATTTTTTTCAGTGTGCGTGCTGAATTGTAAGAATTGAAAGTAGGATTGAAATACATTTTTTGTTCTTCGGCAGCCCGCAAGCGATTTTTTTTAGTGTTTGCGCTGAATCGTAAGAATTGAAAGTACAATTCAATTTTTTTTTTTTAGCAGCTAGCAAGAGATTTTTTCCAGTCTACGCTCCGAATTGTAAGAATTGAAAGTATAATCGAAATAATTTTTTTTTCTTCGTCAGCCCGCAAGCGATTTTTTTCACTCTACGCGCTGAAGACCCCCGAAACGAAACCATCCGTTTCACCGACGTCCACAACAGCCCGCAACCCGCTTATCACAATGTCCGCTTGACGTCCCCGCGCCACAGCCCACAATAAAAGTTCGCGGTTCGTGTGCCGATCTCTCGCCTCCTTACGCGGACTCGTTATGCTAATATCGGTTGACGACGAAAACTCGATAAATTCCCGTCTCACCGTGACGCCGTATCGAGGTGAGAACGATAATAAGCGCGTCGCCGAGAAGAGGGTGACAACGTCGGAACGATCGCCGAGAGATCGGAGATCGTCCTGCCGTTCCCGCGATCTTAACGCTCATGGCTTTTCAGTAACGACGAGATCCTTGTACCGAGCGAAATAAAAAAAAAAAAAAAAATTCTGTATCTCCTCGCGGTGCAGTCGGAGGTAAGGATGCGCGTAGGCAAACCATCCCGTGTCTCTCGCCCCTCCAGTGTTTTATATTCGAGAAAACGACGACGATGCACAGACGAGAGTAGAAAATAACGAGAAGGAGAGAGGCCGATGGGAAATGTGTAAGGGAACAGCTTCGGTATTGGCGGCGCGATTCGCCGCATTGACATTTACGCGTTTCCTGTTCTGACATTCGCATACCCCATCGTCGGGACCGCGTCGACAACTGCCGCGGGGACCAGGAGGAGAGTCGGACGAGAAGCGCATCGTCGGGATCATCAGCGTTTTTGCTCGGCGGAGGAGACCACGCGACCGCTCGTTCCCTCGCACTTGGCTTCGCGAACGGGCGAAGCGAGCCCCGTGTACAAGTTCGCGGAACGTTAACGTATCCATTCCGTGGCTATCCGGGCTTTGAGCTAAGTTGAGCGGGTCGTCGGGAGACGCCGAGAGAAAAATGCTCTCCTCTCTCGCCCGGGAACGGAGAGACGGTGGATACGGTCCGCGGAGGATTTCAGCGGAATATAGGAAGGACGATGACGAGGAATGGGACGGGGACAATTGTCTCGACACTTTCCCACGCGCCGACCGCGGCGAAGAACCGCGCAAGTGGCGATTCTTGGGCCCCCTCGAAGCTTCGCCCGGTGGGATGGAATTCTGAAAAGACGCCGTTGAACCAATGGAAAATAGAAGAAAGATGCTCTCGCTTGGATGAGAAAAATATATTATTTAATAACGATAATACTAAGAAAAAATATATATTAATAATAATAATCTTTAAAAAAAGAGGAAAAAATGAAATAATCTTACCGATAAGTACAAAGAGGACGATAGGGGATAACCTGGCTCGAAAAAAAAAAATAAATGAATAATGACGAGGGAAATAATTATAATATGAGAGTACCACCATGTATATATAAATCAAAAAAGTAAAAATCGTACGCCAAGTACTTAAAACGTTCAGAAAATATGTTTCTGGAAAAACCGCTAAAAATTTTAAATTCTACCAAAACAGATGTTTATCCGAACAATTAAAAAATGTATGTGTATCAAAATGTAAAAATATAAAAATATATTTTTATTATTAGTACTGTATTAAACTAGCGGGCAGTCGGGCGTAAAAAGAAGAGAATACAATGGCCAATGAAAAAGATGGATTCTTGTTTCTCATTGGCTCATCGATGTGACATCGCGAAATATTAATTTGGTTATCGGAAAATGGTTTATTTACGTGTGTTTACATCTGAGCTTACATTTTTTTGTCACAAACATAGATCATTATACAAACAATCAATATGCCAAATTTGGTTAAGTGAAAAAGACACCAAAGTGGGTCATCGTAGTGAAACGCATAACTCCCGTTTTGACCGGGAACAGTCGGGAGTTAAAAAAAAGAAATTACAAATTTTTAAATGATGCTGGAGGACTTCGTCGCAAAGTCCCTCATATGCACCGAAAAGAAAATTCACTTGCATGCTGCCGAAGAAAAAAATGTTTGTTCCAATTCTACTTTAAACTCTTACAATTCCATATGACAGTGCAACAACGACGGGAAAACTGTCAAGGTGACATGTTGTCGTTTCAATGCTACTTTCAATTCGGACAATTCCATATGACATTGAAACAACGACGGGAAAACTGTCAAGGTGACATGTTATCGTTTCAATTCCACAAGCAATTGTAAGAACTGAAAGTACAATTGAAACTTTTTTTATCTGCCCACAAGTAAATTTTACTTCAAAAAGATGTTTATTTCAATTCTACTTAAAATTCTCACAATTCCATATGAAAGTCCAACAACGACGGAAAAACTGTCAAGGTTATCGTTTCAATTCTACTATCAATTCTTACAATTCCATATTACATTGAAACGACGATGGGAAAACTGTCAAGGTGACATGTTATCGTTTCAATTCCATAAGGAATTGTAAGAATTGAAAGTAGAATTGAAACTTTTTTTATCAGCCCACAAGTAAATTTTACTTCAAAAAGATGTTTATTTCAATTCTACTTAAAATTCTTACAATTCCATATGATAGTGCAACAACGACGGGAAAACTGTCAAGGTGACATGTTATCGTTTCAATTCCATAAGGAATTGTAAGAATTGAAAGTAGAATTGAAACTTTTTTTTTGGCAGCCCACAATCAAATGTTACTTCAATCATTGATATATATATATATATATTTTTTTTTTCAGTGTATCGGTCCGGCGAGTACGATACAGGGAAACTATGTGCAAGTCTGCGGCGACTCTTCTGGAATAGCGTGTGGGGGCGCACGCTTCGACGGGCTACCAAACAGGAAACGTATATCGAGCCCAGGACCTCGGCACTCTCCTCTTCGTCTCTCCTTTCGCGATTCGAGCTGGACTGCCTGTACAGCGTACCGGGCTCGCCGGAGCAATGCCGGGTGTGTTGTATACAGTGTGCCGCATAGAGATACCATAACCCGCGAGGGGGCCGTTGTGTATTATGATATACAACGCCGACGTACCTAATACCCCGAGCGGGACACCCACGTGCCGGGATACCTCGAGCTGTCCGTTCGCATGCTCTCGCACCCGACGACTTCAGCTCCGGGCTAACAACACGCGCGTCCCGGCTATAGCGCTGGATCATGGGCGCTTGTTCTTCCCGCTCGCTTTTTATTCTCATGTGGAATGGATCATGTGTGTTATATCAGAATTTTATGAATAGCGAAGAGGAAGCCTTTTTCGACCGGAAGTAACATCGTACACGAAATACGTCACTTCCGTTCAAAAAATGAAATTTTGAAAGCAGAAGTGTCGTATTTCTGACATGATGTCACTTCCGGTCGAGAAATGAGATTTTCAAACCGGACGTCACGTGGTTCCGGTATCGCGTCACGTCCGGTGAAATCATGGGATTTTCAAGCCAGAAATCACGTATTTTCGGTATAACATCACTTTTGGTCGAAAAATTAGCTGTTCAAACTGGAAGTGAGGTATTTCCGGTATAACGTCATTTCCGTTCGAAAAATAAAATTTTCAACAGGAAGTGACATATTTTCGGTATGACGTTACCTCCGGTCGAAAAATAAAATGATCAAACCGAAAGTGACGTATTTTCGATATGAAGTCACGCACGGTCGAAAAATAAGATTTTCAAACCGGAAGTGACGTATTTTCGATACGACGACGCTCCGGTCGAAAAATGAGATTTTCAAACCGGTAGTGACGTATTTCTGGTATGTCGTCACCTCCGGTCGAAAAATGCGATTTTCAAACCGGACGTGACGTATTTTTGGTATGACGTCATTTCCAGTCGAAAAATCAGATTTTCAAACCGGGAGTGACGTATTTCGCCTGGGACTATTCTCCTGTCGAACTATTTCGATACTACGAGTCCACCTTGAAACTGAAATGGTATCGACTCGTTTAATGGATTTTCTTTTGTCCGCTTTCAGAAACAACCACCCCGAGTTGTAATTTGCATAGAACGACTCGATTGACACCTCGCCCAACGAACGATAACTATAACGTGTAAATACTAATGGGATCCGTGTAACAACATGACGACATCCACGATGCGTTTATCGTCTAATCGACGATCCTACTCGGACAAAATAGCACTCCGGCACGGTTGTCTTTTAGTTTTTGACGTGACGACCTCGCTCCAAACCCGCTGTCCGTCCGAACAAAATTGTTCATCCACCGGAATGAATGACGCATAGTCTGACTGACGCGACCCGCTCGACTTTAAATTAAAATGCTCCTACGACGACCGAAAGATAAAAAGGCGTTCGTGTCACCTTGTAATACTAATATTGTATCACAACAAAATAAAAGTCTCTTTCTAAAACGTACCACGTTGTGTTTTGTTTTTCTGTCAATGCACTGATAAAAAAATACGTTTGAATCAACCGAGATTCGGGCAGGGACGTTTAACAAACAATTTTGTTGGTACAGCTAAAAAAATTTGTTAGTTCATCAATTTGTTGGATGATTTCACTAAAATGTTTTTGAGTCATTAAAATAATAGTAGTAACTGTATATTTATTAATAATACATATGATGCGTTGATGATCGGTAAATTTTTTTTTTTTTACATTTATACATTAATATATTTCTAATATCTAATCTAATTGCATTTAAGTATTGTCAACGGACCATCGACCGAAGTCCTTCCTTGGTACAGCTAAAAAAATCGGTTAGTTCAACAATTCGTTGGGTGATTTTACTAAAATATTTTTTAGCCATTAAAATAGTAGTAGTAACTGTATATTTATTAACAATACACATGATGCGTTGATGATCGGTACAATTTTTTTTTTTTTACATTTATACATTAATATATTTCTAATATCTGAACTAATTGCATTTAAGTATTGTCAACGGGCCATCGACCGATGTCCAACCTGCATCGTAAGAATTGAAAGTATAACCGAAATAATTTTTTTTTCTTCGTCAGCCCGCGAGCGATTTTTTCACTCTACGCGCTGAATCGTAAGAATTGAAAATATAATCGAAATAATTTTTTTTTTCTTCGTCAACCAGCAAGCGATATTTTGTTCGACCAACAAAATATTTATTTGAGCGTCAATCAATTTAACTGTACTCTTTTATCAGTGTGTGAACAGCCAGCCAGACCGCGATGGGCGTCGGGAATCTCGTTTGGGAATTCGGTCCGATAAACGATCGATCATGAGTGAACGAGTCGAAAAGAATTTCACGGTATCCGCCCGATCGCCCGAGGACACATGTGGCCCGTACGTTGGGTCGCCCATCGTCCGCTATATACGGAAAAGATAGAGAGGTGTAGGCGCGCCCTCGATGCAGTCTTCTGGGAGCCCCGATGCGCCGTTTAACGTAATAATCCCATGGTCCCAGCCAGCCCCGGAGCCGCCTACGAGGGATAGATAATTCGCGCTAACGAGCGCACGGTCGCGAGCTTCCCTCGGGCCGCCCGCAAAGGGTTGGATCGTCCGGTACCATCGCGAAAAGAACTCGTCGCCTCTGGTCTTATCGAACCGCACGATACCTTCCATCTTCTCCGTCCCGCCGCAAAATAGTTTCACACAATACCCCGCCGAGGCTCACCGAGCTTAATGGCTCTGATGAATCACAAAAGATACCGATTAAGCGAACAATAGTTTCCAACCGAGTCGCGGAATCGTCCGTGCAAGAAACAGCAATTAAAGTATCAATTAGGATATTTCCTCAATTATCCTCGAACGAGAGGCCGGCGAGGTATTTTTATGTATTTATTTGTATGTTTTGTCCCCCCCCCCCTGGTCGACCGGCAGAAGAAAACAATTACGATTTGTCTCCACAGCCTTACTCTCTCGGCCGTCCGGCTCTTTCTCCGCCATCGCGACGCTAATTATGTAACGAGAATAGAATTACGCGCGTTAATACACGCGAGCAATGCGAGAAGCGAGCTCGAGCGTTCATTACAGTCACGAAAGGCAACCTCGTTGTTTTACACATTACTATAAGCGTCCGCGGAACGCTCTCTGTTCGAGCTCGAGCCTGCGTGCGCGGCGCACGCAGGCTTGGAAAAAAAAATAAAAAAAATAAAAAAGAAGCAGAAGAAGAGTTGAGAGTATGAGAGGCGCTCTCATACGCGCTCATTCTTATTATTTTTTTTTTTCGTTCCCTCGCATTTTTCCAGCCTTCGCTTGCGCAGCCACCAGCGGCGCATCGCCTCGTACCAATACCGGCGCAACCGACTGCGCTTCCGACCGACCACCCCCTTTCTCGCGAAACGTTTAGAGACAAATTGAAATTCCCACCCTGCCGATTAAGCCTCAGCGATCCGCGCCGTTGCATGTCCGCTGACCGGCATGCAATCCGAGCGACGACGAAAGTGACCGAGGGACAAAGTCGACTGGCACTCGAGTATCCGTGGGATTTTTTTTTTATTTTTTTTTTTAGCAGCCATTCGCCTCCCCGTGAAGTCTCGGCGGAGAGCGGTAAACAAGCAATTCGGTCGAATTGTGCAAAACATTGTCGATAACGAGTAACGAAGCCGGGGGTGAGCGAGGCTCTGTAACGAGAGACTCGGCTCGCGATCCGAGTGCACGTACGCCGTTATATAGAATACACATTACTTTAAGAGCCGGGGCCCTCGTACTGTAATAACGCAGCGCAGTAGAGGGCGGGAGATGACGAAGGAGTGCCCGGTGTCGTCGTGATTTATAGTCATCGGTGGAGCTGGAGTAGCGGGGTGAGGACGAGACAGGGAGGGAAGTCGGACGTGAAGAGGAGAGATCAGAGGGTCTCGCACGCGCGAGAGAGTGCTCTTGGACCGGTGCAAGGGAGCCGGTGAAGCGGCGGGGAGAAACTGCAACTGAAGTAGCATCGAAAGTACGAAGGAGGTTGCGGAGAGCCGGCGAGGGGGCGAAGTAGGAAGCGAGAACGGGAGAGTCCCGGCGTCGACAAGAATGATGGTGGCGTTGCACCTTGGCCCGCAGCCGGGCAAGAGCGACGGCCAGCGGGAACGTGCCTCCGAGTCGGGAATAATAGAAATAATAGGGTACACTCATGCAACTTATGTAAATTTGTCATGTTTCGAAGTTTTTAATCTTTTAAATGGCCGGTAGCGACCTCGAAAAATGCATTCATTTCGGGGAGGTGCATTTATACCTCTACCACTCACAACTCTATCAGACTCTATCAGATAACAACTCTACCGTATTAGAACTCTACCAAAAACTCTCCCGGAATTGAAATAAAACTCTCCCCGAATTTAAATAAAACTCTCCCCGAATTTAAATAAAATTCTGCCCGAATTTTTGTTTTTATTCCGGGAGTTTTATTTAAATTCGGGGAGAGTTTTTGATAGAGATGTTTGGGGAGAGATGTTTTCTGGTAGAGTTGTGAGTGGTAGAGATATAAATGTGCCTTCGGGGACATTTATATCTTTTCACATTTTTATTTTGTCACATCAATTCATCAATTCATCATTACAATTTTATTTTGTGCCTCACGATAATACGGGGTTGCCTCCAGAAAATTAAAAAATCCAGGCCAGGCTCTGTCAGTGCACGGCTTTAGCAACAATAACCAATTGTTCACTTATAGAATTTTAATCTCCAAGCGGGCGACAGCGACGGCCAGCCGGAACGTGCCTCCGAGTCGGGAATAATAGAAATAATAGGGTACATTTATGCAACTTATGTAAATTTGTCATGTTCCGAAGTTTAAAATTGTTTAAATAGCCGGTAGCGACCTCTAAAAATGCATTAATTTTGGGGACCCTTTGCACATGACATTTTTATTTTGTACCTCACGATAATACGGGGTTGCTTCCAGAAAATTCAAAAATTTTCAATTCAAGGACCGCTCTAAGCTACACCGATAAAAACGTACGAACCTGAAGATATCTGCGTGACATCGAGTTTCATATTTGGCCAGGCTCTGTAAGTGCACGGCTTTAGCGACAATAACCAATTGTTCACTTATAGAATTTTCATCTCCAGGCGAACTTCCTCGAGCAAAGTTTGTGCAATGCAAAATACAACCATTATAACTTGATGAAATTTGGGCACATGCAGATATCTTCAGGGTCATTAAAAAGGTTTGGTAATATCAACTAAGCTGCGGTTGCTGTTGGCGAAGGAAATGTTTGGTCGATTGAACAAAATGTTTTTTACAATCAATGACAAGACGCACGAGAGAGTGCTCTTGGACCGGTGCAACGGGGCCGGTGAAGCGGCGGGGAGAAACTGCAACTGAAGTAGCATCGAAAGTACGAAGGAAGTTGAAGAGAGCCAGCGAGGGGGCGAGGTAGGAAGCGAGAACGGGAGAGTCCCGGCGTCGACGAGAATGATGGTGGCGTTGCACCTTGGCCCGGAGCCGGGCAACAGGGTCGGCCAGCGGGAACGTGCCTCCGAGTCGGGAATAATAAAAGCGTACGAAGTGCAGACCCAATGTCGAAGAGGGCAGTAAAAGATCCTCGCGGTCTTCGTCTCTCTTCGTCTCCTCCTCGGTAACTTTTCCCGAGCGAGAGAGCGCTTCTGTGGGGACGCGCTCTGGGAATTCTATCACGTTGGTGTAATAATACACGGTAAGCGAAGGCCCCGTTAATGTCCATGAATTATGCAGATGACCCATGCGCGTCGACTATCATCATCGGGCAAACGAGGATGCGAAGTGATTATTCGAGGCAGAGGCGATGGCAAATAGATCGAAACGGGCGGCGCGCAGTACGGTCACGTGTGCGATCTTCTACGCATGCGCGCGACGAGGGAGGACGAGGAAGCGCACGCGGATTTACGAATTTGTGCCGAGGAGAGGGTGCCGCGACGCGGGCAAACGAGGATGCGAAGTGATTATTCGAGGCAGGGGCGATGACAAATAGATCGAAACAGGCGGTGCGCAGTACGGTCACGTGTGCGATCTTCTGCGCATGCGCGCGATGAGGGAGGACGAGGGAGCGTACGCGGATTTACGAATTTGTGCCGAAGAGAGGATATCGCGACGCGGGCAAACGAGGATGCGAAGTGATTATTCGAGGCAGAGGCAATGGCAAATAGATCGAAACGGGCTGCGCGCAGTGCGGTCACGTGTGCGATCTTCGGCGCATGCGCGCGACGAGGGAGGATGAGGAAGCGCACGCGGATTTACGAATTTGTGCCGAAGAGAGGATATCGCGACGCGGGCAAACGAGGATGGGAAGTGATTATTCAAGGCAGAGGCGATGGCAAATGGATCGAAACGGGCGGTGCGCAGTGCGGTCACGTGTGCGCGCGATCTTTTGCGCATGCGCGCAACGAGGGAGGACGAGGGAGCGTACGCGGATGTACGAATTTGTGTCGAGGAAAGGGTATCGCGATGCGCCCGTCAGGTAGGACCGGCCTTGGTCCAATGACCTCGCGACCAACGGCGCATCCAGGAAGCGACGAGACGCCGCATTCTCCATCGAGGGAACCGGAGGTATGAGGGGGTGAGGGCGAAGAGGGACGAGAGAGGCGATCAGGAAGATACGCTCGCGAGGACCCGGTCGACATTCGCGTGCCGAATCGCCGCCGGGTTGTTGAACTCTTGTTTTCTTTTACGGCCCATCCGGTCGAGAGACCGCGAGGATTTCTCTCCCGCGGCCGGAACTCTCGGGATACTTGGGCTTCATTCCGGCTCGGAGGAGACGCAAGATCCTCGAATACTTTCGGATCGATGCCACGGGTGGCAGTCGAAGTATCGAAGAGGAAGCGAACTCGGGGGATTCACTTCAGGCTCTTTCGTGCATGGACGTGACGACTGTACGGGGTCTTCATTGGTGTACAATGTTTTGAAAAATTGGAAATTTAATGTATCGGCCTGGAAGTTTTTATCCTAAAAAAACTGGAAGGGGACAGTGGGGCAAAACGAGATAGTGGGTCAAAACGGAAGCGACAATGGGGATGCATCGATGGGACAAAATGGGACGTCCTAAATTATTGTAAAATTACGATCTTAAAAACGCAATTTTCCAATAATTTTAGGACTTCCCATTTTGCCCCATCGACTCATCCCCATTGCCTGACCCGTTTTGTTTTAATGGCCCATTTTGCTCTCCCCGCTTTCCCCTACAGTAAATTTAACGTACAATTGTGATGAAAAATTAATATACTTTTTCGTTAAAATTAAAGTAAATTACTAAATTCAAAGTACTTTCGTAGTAAAATTAAAGTAAATTATTAAAAACAAAGTATTCCCAATCTTTGTAATACACTGAACATTCATTTTTTGTCACAATTGTACATGATATTTAATATAACAGTTTTTTAATAAAAACTTCCAGTTCGCGACATTAAATTTCGTACGAATATTTTCTACAGCGTGCACTGAGAGATTAATCTAATAAAATCTTCCATAAATCTGATAAGAACTGATAGAACTTTCAGGTGTATGGGAACTTCGGAACTGCCTGGTGAATATTCATACCAAACTTAACACACTCTGCTAGAAAATATAGTAATTTTCGCGATCACAGATATTACCCGAATATTCCGTAATTTTTGTTAGAATATAATTTTTGTTGTTGTAAAAAAATGTTTCACCAACGGTATTCTCAATTTCACTCCATGGAATTCTCACTTTTATTCCACAGAATTCTCAGTTTAATCTAAGAAATTCTTAGTTTTATCCGCGAAATTCTTACCCAGGTGCGCAAAAATCCTACGCCCTGCGAAAAATGCCCGCATCGCTATCGCTCTCGCGCGGTGTGCCACGTTGCCCCGTCGCAATTTACCACGTGACTCGTTAGTTTTTCCGCGCTCCTTCCGCGAGTGTAGGGCAACATTGAGGCAGAGAAAACGGGACGAAGCCGCCCGTGAAGTCGGCCTTAATCGTCTCGTTAGACCCGATGATTCCGCGATAGTAGAGTCCAGCGCGCGCGAGCCGAGGCCGGGCCGCTGCTCGGCGCGATGCAGCGTTACGCGAAACCGTACACTATAATATTCTAATTAATGCCTTTATGTAAATAGGGGTGGCGAGAGAGGAGAGAAGCCGAGCCGGAGTTAAGTCGTCGCGCGGAGGGTTATGGTATACCTTGTTATCTGTAACACACTTTATTCACGGGCAATACGCTTATGCAAAGCGGTGCGGCTGGAACGGTCACGCAACACACACGCACACACGTGGCAACGATGCGGGAACCGTGTTGCATCTACGATTTCCGTATGAGCATTGCCACAACGAGACCGGGGACGGGACTTCCTGCAGAGCGACTCCTGTTACCTATATACAGGCATTATTATAATTGTAGGGCAAACGTTCGTGCATGCACACATGCATGGACCGCGACCACCGTGGCGTGAGAACCCAGCATCCCCGTGGCGAGCCGGAACGATCCGATCCTCATCTGCCACTGCCGAGGAAGGGAATGGACGCGCTGAAGACTCGGCCCGTCCTCGGACACGGCTCGTGTGTCTTGTACACACGATGAAAACCTATCACGCGATTATTCGCATCGCGGATTCCTCCGCCGGAGACGTGACGAAAAGAAACCTCCGGCCCCGACGTATGATGTCTCTGTCAACGGGGATCACTTATCCCGCGCCGGGGCCCTGCAAACCTACACTTACCCCGGCACGGATCCTAGGCGAGAGCGGACTCTCGGCCGAGCAAAAAAGCACCAACGAACGGCCACGAATGGCACGAGCTATTTCCATATTCATACCCGGGAAACAACCCGTGCGCGGCCGCGAGGGAGAGACCCGACTGTATATTAATATTAAATCGAGCTATAAATCCCAGAGCGCGACCGGTTCGTCACGCGACACACTGCGGCGATTTTTTTGGCCGCTTGGTATGGAAGTACCTTTGGAAATTAATTGGTAAAGAAATGGGAGGGAAGGATTTTTTTTAGGAATATTAATGATATGCCGAGTCTATGTCATACGTGGGATTTTTTCAATTGGCGATGCCCGGTTTATTTCCAGGTGGATTAGGGTACACTTATGCAGCTTATGGAAATTTTGATGTGGCGAAGTTTTTAATTTTTTTAATTGCAGGTAGCGATCTCTAAAAATGCATTAATTTCGGGGACCCTTCGCACGTCACATTTTTTTGGTACCTTACGATAATACGATAATACAGTTGTAGGAACACCCTGAACTACACTGAGAAAAATTATGGTATTTCCTACTATAGCAATTGATTAAACTATGATTATAGTTACAACTATAATTTTTGGTCATTGTCGTAACTGTAAAATGTAGAAATGTAAGATTTGGGCGCATGCCCAAATCTTCAGGATATCTTCAGAGTCATTAAAAAGGTTTGGTAAAATCAACTAAGCTGCGGTCGCGGGTGGCGAAGGAAATGTTTGCTCGATTGAACAAAATGTATTTTACAATCAATAACAGAACAGTCAATTCAACTAAATATCCATTCAATCAACTAAATATTTCTTTTAAACGATCCAAATATTTCTATAATATCAACTAATATTTAATAGTTGATATTACCAAACCTTTTTATCGGTGCAGATATATCATGTCATTAGATCGAAAAAAAATGCACGAAAAGAAAGGCTGTCGTGGTACCAGCATTTTTTACTCGTGCCGGAATGCATTTCATCGTGCGCTCGTTAAGACACGGAAATGATACACGTGCACTCTGGTGTCGGCGAGCGGAGAAAGCTCTTGCAATTTCTCGGGGTACGCGTATGTCACGCGACATACTGCCGCGATTTTTTCGGCCGCGACGTATATAAGTCCCTTTGCAAATGAATTACTGAAGAAAATGAACGGATCGATATTTTTTTGAAAAGTAAAAAATATACCGAATCTATATCACACGTCGGTTTTGTGCAATTATAGATGTATATTTATAGATCAATTTATAGCTAAATTTACGATTTATTACGATAAATTTACGATTTATTTATAGCTAAATTTACCAGTTCTTAGCTCTACGGCTAAGCATTCCCAGAGTCTAAAAGCACGATAATTTTTCTTTTCTTTTTTTTTTTTTCTTAAGGTATTCGGAAAAAATAATAAAGTCACGAAAACAAAAGCTATCGTGATACCCGGATTTTTGACAAATACGGCATGAATACTGGGTTTTATCGTGTTCTCGTTAATGCACGAAGATCGGCACGCGCACAGTAAATAATAAATTTGTAAAATCGGAATGCAACATTTCGTAAAAATAACTTTGTTAAATAAGTGACAAACTCGTTTGTCCTTTTATTTCCCGTGTCATTGACAATTTTAGTCTGTACTTTCGATTGTAAAACTTACAAATTAACAAATTAACAAATAAAAAATTGTGGACGTTTATGGACAATAAGTTGTTGTAAAAAGTACAATTTTTTTTTTTTTTACTGTGCACGCAATCTTATATATAACATAATTCATTTCATAACATAAAATAAATTCAATTCATAACATTTCCACAAAAAAAAGAATAAATTCAAGAAAACACAAGCTGCCACGGTACCCGAATTGTTGACGAGTGCGGCGTGAATAACCGCTTTTATCGTGTTCTCGTTAAGGCACGGATGTTGGCAGGCACATAATGATACACGCACACTCTGTTGTCGGCGAACGGAGAAAGCTCTAGTAATTTCTTGGGGTGCGCGTCCGTCACGCGACGTACTGCCGCGATTTTTTGGTCCCCACTTGTATCAGTACCTTTGCAAATGAATTACTAAAGAAAGCGGACGGACCAATGTTTTTTGCAAATTAAAAAATGTGCCGAGTTCGTATCATACGTCGGTTTTGTCCAATTGTCGATGCTCGATTTATTTCCAGCTGCATTTATCACGTCACGATCAATTCTCAATTTTTTTTTATAACATATTCGCAATAAAAAAAAAATGAATCCAGATTATTATGGTTTCATTGCCATGAAAAGATCGGTTAAGTGTACGGAAAATGGGGCCCAATCGACAACGACTTTAAAACTTTGACAGGTGCCAACGAATTCGTTGCAGCAGCGTTCCTAACTTCCACGCCACATAAATTCAAGAAAATAATAAAAAAGCCAAAACACTAAGATTATAAATAAATACATAAAAACTAATAATGATTTTTAAAAACACGCATAAACAACTTTTATATATATAACAAATTAGCATAGACGCATTTCGACACGTATTCGAGGTCACGTGAAGTTGATTGAATTCAATCCGCTATAGAATAGCACACAGACTACAGCATTTTTATAGCAGACGACAAATAGTGGCAAAGGCAACATTCGATACTGGCGGCCGCCTTTCGATATATCTGAAAATAGCCTTTTGGCCCGTTTTTTCGAGGTTCATTATTTCTGCCACTTTACATTTATTTTCCGAATCCATCGCTACGAACATGCCCCAACCACAGAACTAGTGTGCCAAATTCTGTCAAGACACATTGAGCCGTTCCGACAAATTCTGTCAAGACACATTGAGCCGTTCCGACAAACACTGGAGACAACGAAAACCGCAAAATCGGGAGGCCTCAGTGAAACGCATAAGTCCCGTCTTTTTGCCCTAGCGGGCAGTCCAGGAGTTAAAAACTAATAATAATTTTTTTAAACATTTTTTAAGACATAAACAACTTATATATATATATATATAACAAATTAGCATAGACGCGTATTCGCGGTTATGTGAAGTTGACAAGACACATTGAGCCGTTCCGACAAACACTGGAGACAACGAAAACCGCAAAATCGGGAGGCCTCAGTGAAACGCATAAGTCCCGTCTTTTTGGCCTAGCGGGCAGTCCGGGGGTTAAAAAAACAAAAGCTGCCATGGTACCCGAACTTTTGACGAGTGCGGCATGAATCCCGGCTTTTATCGTGTTCTCGTTAAGGCACGGAGGTCGGCAGGTACGTAATGATACACGTACACTCTGGTGTCGGCGAGCGGAGAAAGCTCTTGTAATTTCTCGGGGTAACATCGGGGCCGTATACTCTCGGCTTGCTCGCTGTGTGTTATGCACATCGGGCGTGCGCGCGCGTTGCACCGGTTACGTAAGAGCTGGTTCATTACACGGGGCGCGCGATGGCGAGGGAGGCGACGGGGCGGGAGGGAAGAGCGGCGAGAGCATCGTAAGGAGGACGCGTGACGAGGGAAGAAGTTGCATTCGAGTTTGCGCCGCGGAGAACGAGGAGAGGAAGACCGCAAATCTCGCGCCTCCGGCGAAATGAGACAACGCGAATATAATTCCTCGTCTCCGTTCGGCTTCCCCGGCCGCGCGATCTTCCGTGACTGTCGCCACGAAAGCGAGAGGGAATTCGCTGATGCCGTGCACACACTGCTATGTAACCGTACACTGCGAGAAAGTGTTAATAATATCGGCAACTTTTTTTTCGCATCGCGGTCGATACCATCCCGTTCGCGAATCGTGTCGCCCCGGTCCGGATACGAATTTGCATCAGAGATGGGCTGTACTCGAAGCGCCGGGGACTCGTTTGGGACTTCAAATACTTTCACAAGTACTTTCTCGTACTCTAGGTACGTACGGGAAGTACACAAGTACTTTCTAGTACTTCCAGTACACCCAGAAAAATAATTTATTTGACGGCCAACGTTTATTTGGTTTAAGTAAAATATTTATTTCAATTAAATAAATATTTTTTTCCTTTAAGTAACTATTTATTTCAATTAAATAAATATTTTTTTCCTTTAAGTAACTATTTATTTCAATTAAATAAATTTTTTTTTCCTTTAAGTAACTATTTATTTCAATTAAATAAATTTTTTTTTCATTTAAGTAACTATTTATTTAAATCAAATAAATATTTTACTTAAACCACATAAACGGTGGCCGTCAAATAATATTTTTTTCTGGGTGTAACGTACGGGAAGTACACAAGTCCTTTTGTACGATTTCAAGTCCTTTTGTACGATTTCAAGTACTTTTATACGATTTCAAGTACTTTTATACGATTTCAAGTATTTTTTTACAATTTCAAGTATTTTTTTACAATTTCAAGTACTTTTTTAACGATTTCAAGTACCAAGTACAAGAACTTTTCGAGTACACGCCACCTCCGGTTTCAAAATTTAATTTTCCGACCGGGTGTGACCTCACTTCCGGTCGAAAAATGAGATTTTTTAAACCGGACGTGACGTTTCCCCCAGACGACGTCACTTCGCCAATTTCAGTTAACGACGTCTGCAATAAATTTTGCTGTAATAGTAGTAAATGTATTTATTGACAATGTATTACATGGTACAGATGCTGATACATTTGCGCGATTATTTGCATCATATATTCCTCTGCTATTACCATTGCCAACGGGTCATCGACCTAAGTCCTTCAGCCCTTTGCTGTAAATTTTGACCATTTCAATTTTACGTGATGCAGACATTTTTTATGATACAAAAAAGCTACAGAGTAATTTGCACGTGGCTTCTTCATTCAATACAATTTTGCGCATAGGCTTTCTTGTGAGGAAGCCAAAATCGATCAACAAATGTTCTCATGGAGAAAGCTATGCGCAAAATTGTAATAAATCCCGAAGCCATGTGCAAATTACTTTCCACCTTTTTCTAAAAAAGATAACCCTTTACGCTACGAACCTAATCGCAAAAAGTACTTGACAAATATTTCGATTACAATCAATACTTAACACTTTGTACTTGAAATATTTTTTAGTATTTTGCCTAGTTCTAATATATATATCTACATATATATAATGCATCGGCTGAATCGTGCTGATTCTCACACAATCAAAAGCTCGTTTAGAACGTCGAGATACTTGTATCACCGGAGAGTGAAATCAGAAGAGAAATAATGAATTTCATTGTACCCCACTTAGTAACGAGCTCGTTTGGGAAAATCGTGAGAAGACCGTCTATATCGGCTTTGTTACTCTGCTGGAACTGCCAGAAAGAAAAAATCCGTATATATGTATATGTCGTGCGAATTTTGCAGACAATTATTTTATCTGGCTATCCAACTGACACACATGGGAAGAGGGTTTCGCAGTGCGTTTTCTCTATTGCCGGTCGATTTAATAAAATAGCCGTGTACCGTCGACAACTTTCTCCTATCTATCGACGCAATAAAGAAAGAAAAAAAAGTTCGCTTTTATAGCATACCTATAAATAATACGATACCGAAGGATAATTCCGAGTTCCTTGCCCACTCTCACAGCCGACAAGCTTTATCCGCTTCTCGTACACACGGAGCGGTGCACTGTAACGATACACACGTGATTATTATCCACTTGGGTGCTGAGCACCGCTGGAATAAATCTGCTCCTCGCGAAACAATTTGTGTACGGAGAGACTTGCGCGCGCGCGCGCGCGGTACCGCGTCCGCTTTTATGCATCAGGTATTCGAGAGATTGATCGATCATGCCGCGGGAGAGACCTCCCTGAGACAAGGATGATTAGGCCGCTATCCTCTGTCTGCCCCCCCCCCCTTCCCTTCGATGCTACTCTCTCGTTACGACGCAATTAAGCAAATGTCCGTACGAGAAAGATAGCGGGCAGTTAATCAGTCGTCACGCTCGATCAATCGTGATCCAGACGCTCGAGACCGATCATGCGTCGTCCGGCCTGTCTCTCGCGCGTCGCTCACGAGACTCATAGAACAAACAGAAGAGCATTCGCAGGCCATCACGAAACCATTATCATTCTGCATCGTACACGGCAAAAAAGGTCTGCACTTTTAAATAACTTTTTTGTCCGCAAGCGGTCACTGTTCTTTTGCTCTCGTTAATTTTACAAAAATAAAGTTTTTGTAATATTAATAAAGGATTTTGTAAAATAAGGAAACATTTTAGTAAAATAAAGAATCATGTTTGTAAAATTAAGAAACGTTTTTGTAAAATTAAGAAACATTTTTGTAAAATGAACAAAAATGTTTGGAAAATGAACAAAATGTTTGGAGAACGAACAAAAATGATTGTAAAATGAACAAGCATTTTGCAAAATGAACAACAATTTTTGTAAAATGGACATGCATTTTTCATTTCTTGTAGAATGAACAGCAATTTTTGTAAAACGTACATGCATTTTTCGTTTCTTCAAAAATGAACAACAATTTTTGTAAAATGGACAAGCATTTTTCGTTTCTTGAAAAATGAACAACAATTTTTGTAAAACGGACAAGCATTGTTCGTTTCTTGTAAAATGAACAACAATTTTTGTAAAACGGACAAGCATTTTTCGTTTCTTGTAAAATGAACAACAATTTTTGTAAAACGAACAAGCATTTTTCTTTTCTTGTAAAATGAACAACAATTTTTGTAAAACGAACAAGCATTTTTCTTTTCTTGTAAAATGAAGAACAATTTTTGTAAAACGGACAAGCATTTTTCTTTTCTTGTAAAATGAACAACAATTTTTGTAAAACGAACAAGCATTTTTCTTTTCTTCTAAAATCACAACAAAAAAAAAATAGTAAAACTGTTTGGTCCCGAGACATCGGTGCCTTCATTACTGTACACGCCCAGAAAATTTCCCTCCCGCCCGACGTCCTTGCGAGAGTGTTCTCTCAATTTCCAAAGCGCTCGACTCCGAACGACATGCAATCGACGATTTCCAACACAATGGAAACGCGTTCCATCCGCGGAATGCTTTCTCGGTCGTCTCGAGTCCGCTGCCAGTGCGCAGAGAACCAGCCGGCACCGATATCTCGCGAACATCTCGGGATGGATCTCCACAATGGACCCGCGCGGCGACCCTGACTCTCCGGGCTCTTTGAGCAAGATGACGAGAGGATCGAGGAAGCCTTGCCCCCCACAGACCCCTTAAGACCCACCCTACCTCCCCCCCCCCCCCCCCCCCCGATAATACACAGCGGATGCATTATGTGCATTACAGTGCCAGTTCGTAATTCAAAGTCCGCTCAGCGGCAACGAACTTTCACGCAAATTTTCAGGATTAGTAACGATAGGACGATACGAGAAGAGACGTTACATCCGCGTCGCGTCGCTCTCCTCTTCCTCTATCGTTCTCGCTCGCTACGAGTCGCATCTTCCAACCGGGTAAACTTTCACCCTGGCCTCTCAGTTCGTCGGCGAGGTGTAGTCGCGTGCGCGAGCGCGCGTCGCCCCGGGTCTGTTGGTATTATTTCGCACACGTATACGGCACACACGCCGGTACTCGGGCATTATAGTTTTACGGCTCGTATGGACGGATCCTGCACACAAGGCGAGACGCGCTTAACCTTTGACCTCGCAACGAGGGAACGCCGTATAAGATGTACAATGTATATTCGTCTCTTCCACTTCTACTTTCTCAACCCTCGTTACTCGTCGCTGGTGCGCTCCGCAGAACGACGTCTACAATGGAGGAAAGAAAGATCCACGGAAGACCGGTCGAAGTCACCGATCAATCATGCAGTGAAATTTATCCCGTAGAATGTGTAAGTGGGATGTGCTTTCCATCCGTCTCTCTTTCCACCGAGCAGATCTTGGCGAAGTCGCGATCTCTGACCCAGCCCGAGGCGAAGAGGAGCTGCCGGCATCCTCGGCAGTTCCAGCCGGGTACGTTCGGCATGCACGGTCCGAGTGTGTATGACGAGCTCGGCTTCTCGCACTTCGGTTGAGCCGGACGGTGAGGTCGAAACGCGGAGAAATCTTAGCGGTAAGGCACAAAACAACCGCAGCCCTCGCGCGTTGTGCAAGCATCGGCGCAAGTTGCCTGGCACAGGTGTCCGTTTACTTTTAGCCCGGAAGAAGGAGAAGAAGAAGAAAGGCTCCCGGGTGAGGGGACCTTCGACCCTATCATTTTATGGCCACCATCTCCGCAGCACAGTTAACTGAAATTCTCCGCGCGATTATGCGGCTTGCAGATGCAATGCGGGGATGCGCATTGTACTCCGCGTACGTACACGCGGCGTTGTTTCCTGCTCGGAGCAGTGAGAAAAAAGGATCCTCGCTCGGAGGAACCTTTCAGCTGCCGTGGAAGGCCGTTAAGGTAAAGGTACCAATGATCGGACGGTTAAGAGCAGCCTAAGATTCCAGCAGTCATTAATTTATCAAGAACATTTTTTTTCTTGAAATAACCGTAACCAATATCAAGCTGATAGTTTCTAGTTTCCAAAAGTCACCGGTTAATTATAAAAGGATAAATATTTTTTTAATTA
>JAPYZC010001728.1:0-17522 GCA_030522665.1 Ichneumoninae sp. A BG-2022a | reverse complement strand
AAAGCTAGAGCGCGAACACACTTTTTTCAAAAATTTCAAAATCTGATAAAATCTGAACGAATGATTCAATTATTTCCTAAATTGTAACAAACATAGGCACTCAACTGCTCTACATGCGTGCCAAATTTCAACCCGATTGATACAACCATTCTTGAGTTATAGACGGTTGAATTTTGCAGGCCTGGCACACACACACACACACACACACACATCCAGACATTTTTTCTAAATGTAATTTTTCGACGTTTTGGAACATTCTGAACACGTTTTCATTAAAAACACGAATTTTTTTTTGTTATCAAAACAAAGCTTCCTCTATGAGGAAGCGAAAGAGCGATAAGTATTAAATTATTATGAATTTTATAGTTAAGAATTTCGGGGATAAAAATTATCTCAAATTCTTATTGGACATTGTGAAAATAAAAATGATCGGAGAATTAATAATTGAATAATATATAATAAAAAAAATTATCATAGACCGGAGGCTGCGTTAAAATGCCTGGAAACCGGGTGACGCTCCGAGCCGATCGGTATTTAATCAGCAGTCATGCGTTAACTTTTTTTTTTCATCGTTGATCGACGCATCGAGACTGTTCACGGAGAGCGTCGCTAAAGCGCAATCAAAAGTGTCGGACACGCGACGCATATCCTGACGCACGCGTCACACACGCGACTGTGCCGCGTGTCCTCGCGAGCGTCCCGCATTCTGCGCTCTCCGGATTCTCGTTGTATTTCGCAACGGCAGGGAAAAGCTTCTTATCGCGAGAGATTAGCAAGGCTTGTTCCCTCTACGCCTCTTCGCATATACATATATGTATATAGAAAATTAAAATAACATGGCTGATCCGTTCGCGATAAACTTTCGCAAAAAGTCCGTCGGTCGCTCGAGGTCGAAGAGAAATATTTTGTTGGATCTTTTATTGTATGGTATGTGAGCCAAAGTCGTCGAGACGACGGTCGAAGGTCGACCAACGTCTCCGACACGCGTCGTACACGCGACTCCTCGTGCACTTGACGAATGTGGCTTGCATATTATTCGCCGATTGCCAAAGATCTAAATTTGCCGCACCTGTGAGCTACGAGACATCGTACTATTTTTTTTTTTTTTTGCCGTGATCGTCAGTGAACCGGAAATCGACCCAATTTGTATATACAAATGTCCCGAACGATACAAAATTCCTTGGACGATTCCACTATTTTTTTGCCACAATTGTAATTAAGTCGAAACTCAACGGAATTTTGCTTCCTCCTAGAGGGGGCTTTTTATATTCAAACATCCCAAAAGATTTTTGAATTTTTTGGGATATTCGAATATAATTTTGATCCCTTGGACGATTCTACTATTTTTTTACGCAATCGTCAGTAAACGGGCAGTCGACGGAATTTTTATATTCAAATATCCCGAAAGTTACAAAATCCCTTGAACAATTTTGTAATTTTGTTATTCCCTCAAAATGAATTTTTAAAACCGATAAAGAGTGCTCTCAGAGAGTCGCCCACGGACCTACATACTGATACACAGTTGCTCGGGAGCATCGATAAATCAATGGATAACGCGTTCGATTAGTCACTTCACCCGTAATCGTCGAACCGGCAAGCTCGAGAGCCCCCTGCATAATTCCCACGAATTATCGTACCGCGGCGCGATTCTCCCTTTGTGTTCCGCGAACACCCCGCAATGTGTATTTCTTTTGTGACTGCCGGTACCCGCCGAGCTCGGGAGTGGCGTTACACAAGGAAGAAAAGAAGATCAATCGGTTGGAATGGATGCGAATAAAAATTCTCCACCCTATTTCCCAATTTCATCGTTATCTGTTTGCATGCCGTATGTATCCGATTGACGAAACAGCCATGGCGTCGGAGGAACTTCGTACTCGAGCTGGTAACACTCTCATCAATCAACGTGGGCGTTAATCCAATTCGAATAATAATTTTCTGAACGTCGTACGGTGGCAAGTGTCCCGGCATTCCCAATGGACTCGGCCCTGGGCCGTTCCATTGGCAAACTATGTGCTCCACCATATACGTACGAGGCAGGTTGAATCGAAAGCTTCTGCGGCTTCCGCCGTGGGACGATTCGCGACACTCGCCGACCGGCATTGTCTGCCACCTCGCACTTCGTCTCAACACGTGACTCGCTTAGGGTGTGAGAAACACCGAACGCACACATCGATCGGCGGGCACATAATTCGCTATGTATCGTAAAATATCTTATGTGCGCCGCTGTGTACACTCAGAAATATTAAAATCAGACCCCCATTGACTGTGCGAAGTGGAGGTCGGGAGGAGGGAAGTATAATACGAGCCACCGCCTACTGATTGCGGCGGGCGTCGGGGCAAAACGGAACGCCTTCATTGTTCGCCACCAGACATTGAACTCGCGATATTGTTTCACCTGAAACGAAAAATTTGAGATATAGCAATTTTTTAGAGTCGTCTGGGGAATTTCCTCTCCCAACTATTTATAAATTCAGAATCACGAAGGGCTGAACTTTTCAACGTAACGTGCATATTTCTTTTCCTTCGCCTTGTAATTTCCAGCAACGGCTGGAGGGGTCGGAAGGGCCGGAAGGGCGTAACCTCCGTGACTGAGCCTCGGTTCATGAAAAATAAATTTTCCATGCACGTTGCGCGTTAACGTGCAGAAGATATGTCCGAAATGGATTTTGTTAACTCATCGACATTCCCCATGAAGTCCATTCAGAATTTCGATGGAGTCTATGGTGAAAAGGTTTCATTCGCTTCGAACTGGAAATTTCGCGGTGTCGGAGCTGGTCCGTCTTGCCCCGTTTTCCCCTCAGTCTACAGAGACCCTGAGTGGCGTCGTCGGCTACAGTACACAGGGCTGCCTCTACACAATACCACTACTACCGTTGCTAGAACTATACGTACTACTACTACGACCACTACGGGCCACCCCCTAGTGCCTTTTGATAAGCGCGCGGGGGTGGGAGAAGTTATAAATGGGGGGTGCGCCAGACGTCCTGGCAGCATTACGAGTCGAGACTTCGCGGGGTGCGCATCGACCACCGCCAACTGGCACCACTACTACTACTACTACGATACTAGACGAGACGAGCGATAACGCGCGAGCGAAACCGACAGAGAAAGAAGAAAAGAGCCGACGGTTCGCCACAGCACAGTCGGCTACTACGTCGACGTTGACGACGACGAGCACGACCTCGAATCGATTTCCCACTACTCCGCGACCTCCTCGCGATTATCGCAAACCCGTCTCTCGGTGCTCACCTCGTTTGTTATTTTTGATCCTTTTTTTTGTACTCAACTCGGTCAACGAAAATTACATCGTTCGGCCCGGAGCTGCGATTGTGCAGGAGGTACACTGGCTGTTCGACGGGAGTTCGGAGTATAAACGCACTTGTCTTCACAACGGCGAGGATGTTCAAGGAAGCGCTGAGCAAGTCGGGCAGACGGATCCTGAAGGTGAGCGGCCTTTCGGCGTAAGACGTAGTGTCCTGGATGTTGAGACCTCGGATCGATTCCTGGATTACTTCATCTGAAAAAAATTAGAATTGTTCGTGTAAAGCTTATGATTTTTTATCGTGATCTCCGTTGCATGTTTCGTTCCAATTATTTTATTCTTGTTAGGTATAGCATTTTTCGGAAACTATTGGATCTCTATTTTTTTTCTGGCAAAAGTAGAGATTGAATATCTGACTTTATTCGTTCAAACGTATGGCAATTTTTTATTGGAATTTGATACTTACGTTTATCAGTTTTTTGTACTGTTACGCACATCTTCCTTCCGTTTTTGGATGCTCGATTTCTCTTGTAATATCGTTTTGGCATTGGATACGAAATTTGAATTATCCCATCGTTTTCGCATTGGGTAGAATTCATTCGTAATTCTGAAAAAAATGAATACAAAAATATATTTAGTTTCTCGCCGGTAGAAATTCGAAGCCACGTTGTTTGAGATTTCGCTTTCAGTTGTCACGTTAATAACAAAGATACATTCCTATAATTGCATTTACGTGCTTAATTAATCGTAGTTTCTTTTTTGTAATTTTTTTTTCTCAGGCAATTAAGAAACTATCGACGCGCAGCAGGGTGGTGAGAAAGTCGCAGCAAATCTCCCACTACGAAATGAGTCCGGCGCGGACGAACAACTGGAGTCCCAGTTATCCCGACCCCGACTCGGTATCGTTATCATGGTCCATACCGTCGTTGGACACAAAAAGTGTCGACACTTATCTGACGTACGTGACCGAGGGCATGGACGAGTGCTCGTCCATGTGCTGCTACTGTCGGGAACACGACGAGAATCAGAGAAACGAGAATCGTGAAAACGAGATGATAATCTAACGAGCGTTGCAGTGCGATAACTTTTTTTAAAACTATTATGAATTTGAAAAAAAAAAAAAAATGAACAAGACTATAATTTGTATTACTTTCGATATATTCTATACAATTACGTGAATGATTCAGTCTAGATTTTCTATCTTTCTTGTAAGGAAATTTTGTGGCTGGCTTTTTTTTAAGCATACCTAATTGGCGACAATTTTATAGATCATAGAGCTCAATGGATCTCGTGAATATTGTAATATTAATCACACAATTGTTAATCATTAGGTTGCACCAAAGTTAGCGATTAGCTGGAGTTAATTCCACTCCGTTCGTAGTCTTCCTTTATTTTTTTTCTTAGATGAAACAAAACAAAAAACGTAACGAGTTAGATAAGATAAAAAAAAACTTGGCGGCTTTGTAACAGCTTATTATATCGCTTTCCGACATATCGTATGCATTTTATCAGTATAAGATCATTTATGGTAATTCTTCTTCTTCTTCTTCGTCAATATAAAAAATATTAAGTATAAGGCTCATTACGGTTCTAATCGCCATTGGGCTAAGTATGACGACAACTCTAGCAATAAACAATTACATCGCGTCCAACGAAATAATTAATGAAGGTCGAAAGCAGCTGATGGATTTTATCTGACTACTCGATAAACAATTCTATAGGGTAAACAGATATTTGCTCAAGCAAAAACAGAAATGAATGGAAACGTGAGGGAAAGAAAACAAATATAATAGAAAAAAAAAAACAGAAGAGGAATATTTATTCTTCCTATCGGGCATTTGTAAATAAGAGCGTAAGAATCAACTTTGTAGAAGGCAGATTTCTATGTAAATAGATTATTATTCTGTAAGAATGTGTAATGTAAAGTTAAGGCTGTGAATTTGTAAGTCGCGGTTGAAGCGAGAGTGGCACAAATAAAAATCGAACTCTATCAAAAAAAATTTTATTGTAAAAACAAAATGCATTTCATCGACCCATAATTCCTTCCGGCTTGATCACATGGATAATCGTCGAAGACAATTATCCAATTATATATTTCTTCAATAAACTTCGCCTTCTCGTACCGATTTTAGGGTGATTCCTTAAAATCAGAAACCCGGAAAGCGGCAGAACGAGGTATACATAAAGATAAAACGTTGCAAACGTGAACGTGGGAATACAATGGCGAAAGCCGCACGTGGCTTCAATATTCCGAATTCGCGACAAATTGGACGTTTCACCCCCATGACTCAAGGGGACTCCTATGCAAAGCCCTTTCGATCATGAGAGAAGCGCGTAATTGGAGCCGGCTGTTGCCGTTTTGTTTGCCGATGATGTGTCTCCCGTTTTACATTCTTTTGACAACGAAATGGGCCTCGAGGTGTAAACGAGCCCATTTCGCATACTAACTAGACGGAGAAACCAGTTTTCTCGGTTTTTTTCCATACAACAGAAACCAGTCACGAGACTGAAAGGATTTCGCAAAATGCGTGAAAAGAATTTAGCATGTGAAAGGAAAAAGAATACAGAGAGTCGCGCGTCGACGATGCTAAATTATTTGAGGGGTAGTTTTGCATGTTTTAAAATAAAAATGCTAAAATCACCGCCAGACCCTGTTAACGATTGTCGTGAAGGATGAAACAACAAAAACACACAAAATATTTCGTATAGCAGCAATATAAATTTTTATTTAAAAAAACTCGTATTGCAAAAAATATCTAAACGTTCTTCACACGTATACTTTGATATGTAAATGGCACATTTCTTTTGTATCAAAGTTAATAATCACATTATTTACATTAAATATATTTACACTGTACAGAGAGGATCGAAAGAGTTCGGCCGAGTGGTTCAGTTCGGAGCCTCGAAGTCTCGTCCTCGCGACGAATAAGTTACGCTTCCATTCACGGTAAAATAAATATTTTTATATCTTCACGACGTTATTAAGGTACTTTTCTTTAATTTGTATGACTATTATACTTTTGTATCACTCGTAAAGTTATTCTCGTGCGTCTGCATCGAAGTTTCCTGAGTCGACGTCTTCTTCTTAGCCTTCTTATATTTTTTACTATAAAAAAAGTTTGTCTTTTAAGGCACGGAGTCCTTGGAACACTTGTGATTTCTCAGAAGCACGAGATAATGATTGTGTTGTTTATTTTTCTTCTTCATCTCAGTACGCCAACTCGGCGCCCCAAGGTCTGTAGGGCTTGCCGTGTTGCTGTTGAGGATACTGTCCGGGATATTGACTCCATCCGAGCGCGCTGCCACCGAGAAGGGGAGGCATGCTTCCGCCACCCGGGCCCATGCCGCCGGACACGGCACTCGGCGGGTCGTAGCTCGCCGCAGTCGACGATGACGTCAACGAGGCCGAGCTGCCCAGGGTAGGCACCGGTCCTCCGCCGCTCGGTGGATGCTCCCGATGAAAACTCTGCAGGTGCGACAGCAGTCGCTGCCTCAGGGGATCCCGCTCGTCCAGACCCTCCATCGTCACGAGGTAACGTCCAACTTCGGCCGCACACTCGCCCCAACCGACAGCGTGATAGTCCATCGCCAATTTCGTACTGTCGTAACCTTCGGGTCCTGCAAAAAATAAAAGATAATCATGAGTTTGCAATTTTCGAAGCATTAACAATCACGAGAAGATGTTCTCGAGTATAAAATATACAAAAGTAGGGGAGAGCGGGGCAAAATGGGGCAACGGGGCAAAACGGGGTTTTTGGGCAACACTAAATTTTCCAATCATTTTTGGATCGGACAAGGCGGCAAAACTGGCCAGAAAAGCCTGATGTATCCGATAGAGCGAATTCGGGCATCCAAAAATTATTGGAAAATAAAGTTTTGCCCAAAAACCCCGTATTGCCGCGTTGCCCCATTTTGCCCCGCTCTACCCTAAGTAAAGAGTATAATAAAATAAAATATAAAAAGTAAGTTATCCCTTGTTCAAAATATATAAAAAAATTGTATCTTACGACATACGCTATAATTTCCAAAAATGATGTTGTACACAAAGTACGAACATGCGAATCTTTGAGCGCCTTGGCGTGAGAGGGAAGAAACGAAAGGGAAGTTTATTGATGCTCGAGGCGACGATGCGTGCGTGCCTGGCTGTAAGGTGTGCGGCGACAGCCGGCTCGTCTTTGCCCCGTTCGCCGTCGATGCGGTGCCATCGGCATCGCTGTAGTGCGGAGAGCACACGGGTGATACACGACGCGAACGGGACAGGTAGCGTGGGAACCGTTTAGACCCCCGTAAACTCCGTGTTTGTATGGAACCCCGTTCTCGCTGCACACATCCCGTACACGCATAGCTCACGTTGTCCCATAATATTATGCGAGTTCACCCCACTGCTGGTACTCCCCTGATACACTGGCTTTCGCGTTCCAGCGCGGCGTACAGGCTCCACACTATACGACCATCTACCCGTGTATATAAATTGCACACGCAACCCCCCCGAGAGAATTAGAGGGATCAGTGTCGCGCCGTTCGGTACAACACCGCTCCAGCCAAAACTCCGAGGCTGATTAAATTATATCGCGCAATCACTTTTCTCGTTACTCTGTGTGCTGTTTTTGATCACGTTTGCAAAGGGGTTGGATATTACTATCGAATCTGTGTCACGAAGAGCGTGCAAGGCAAAAGTTTTCAAACCGAATTTCCCTAAACAGTAACAGCCCCAGTCTCTTCGAATAGCGATTAATGACGAGCGGTATTATTTTCCGCAGCATCTCCATTGCAACATATAGGGGAGAGCGGGGCAAAATGGGGCAACGGGGCAAAACGGGGTTTTTGGGTAAAACTAAATTTTCCAATCATTTTTGGATCGGACAAGGTGACAAAACTGAGCAGAAAAGCCTGATGTATCCGATAGGGCGAATTCCGGCATCCACCAATTATTGGAAAATGACGTTTTACCCCGTTGCCCCATTTTGACCCGCTCTACCCTACAACATATTCTATCCGACTACATGTGTGAAGACTGCCTAGACCCAAGCGACCACCGTCACAGCAGCTATAAACTATACATTCGTATCGGAGCGAAAAAAGAAAAAGAGTATGAAAATGGACCAACCGTAAAATACCAAATTCTGACATATCTGAAAGCTGACAGCGCTCCCGCCAAAACATTGCGGTTGATTAAATTACATCGGGCAATCACTTTTCTCTTCCCGCTGCATGTGGTCCTGTGTGTGGATGCTATATGTGTTTTTAATCACATTTGCGAAGGGATGGATATTACTATTGAATCGTGTCAGGAAGAGCGTACAAGGCAAAAGTTTCCAAACCGAATTTCCCTAAACACCTATAAACTATAAATTCGTACCGAAGGGAAAAAAAAGAGTATGAAAATGAACCAACTGTGAACTACCAAATTCTGACATATCTGAAAGCTGTTGGCCTATCTCGAGGAGTTTTCTCTTCCCATCTGTTTGCATATCTGTTTCTGATCGCATCTGAAGAGGGGTCCGGATTTAGCGCACAAACCTCATTTCCCTAAACAGCCATAGCTATAAATCAATACCCACAGAAAGTGCCCTGATTGTGAATAGACCCGAAGATGCGCGGTCGTGGAAAAACATTTGATTGGTATTTTGAATGAAAACAGTTTAAGTTCGGGTATTTCAATCGACTGTCTGGTTCCCACTTTTTCACTTTCTATTTGAGTGCAAATATTAAATTCAATATTGCCTGAATACCCCCCCCCCCCCCCCACCTTTCGAAGGTCGCCGCAGCTCTCCGATACATATATACACATACACCAGTGGAACAATAGTGAAGTAAGTATCGTAGCTGGTTTCCCACAGAGTTCCACACATCTGCCCCACGGCACCGAGCGTCGACTCTCTCGCGCTTGCGAGGGGTGCGCGCTCGGGACCCTTCGAACCCACTGTGCTTCCAAGTTTTCCATCCTAATCGCTCTCGCTCTTTCGCCCTCGTCATATTCACGAGTTCCCTTCTCCCTCGGTTTCTCACTCGGGCCAGCTTCGCCCTCCCTCCCTGCCGATCCGCGTCAATCGTGGGAACGCCACTCGGAAGAGTTGTTGACTTCCTGTGCGCTTCCCACAGGATCTCAGCCGGGTCCAGCACCTGCTCCACCATCCCGCTTAGCGGGACTTCCTCGTTCTCTTTCTGGTACCCCGGGACCGATCGCGTTTCCACCGCTGCTTGCGTGTGCGCACACGTGTGTACGTGCACCGTCCGACTGCCGAGCCTCAGAAACGGAATTCGTGAGAGAAAACGAAAACACCGTAGTACTACGAGGTCCTGTACGGAGGCCGGCACGTATCTTTGTAATTTTTTTCCCTGCTTTTGGTTTGTATTCTTTCGTGCTATCTATCTATCTATCTGTCTGCTCTGATGTTGCTATGTTTTAGTTTATTTGGTGGCTTTGTAATTATTTTTCGCAATTTTTATTTTTTGTTTTAGATTCTTTTCGGATTATGCTATTCAATTATTATATTCTATATTCTTATTATTTATATACTTTTGGATTCTATTATTATCTCATTAGTTTTGTTGTAATATTTTTTATTACTGTTTTCGCATTAACTTGTCATTGTTTTTTGGTTGGTGGCACGGTGTTCTTAGGGGGCTTAGGCCCTAGAACACGAAATAAACAAATCTATCTATCTATCTTGCATCGTCACGCGTCCAGGTATTCGAAATTGAGTTAAAAAAACAAAAATTTACCACGTAGAACGGTGCAAACAATTAATGGGATTAAAAATTTAACGCGGATGATTTTACTTTTGGGAACACGTTAAAAAAATTTTTTATATCAATTTTGTGGAAATTTTGATAGAAAAATATAAATATTTAGTTCCATGAGAACGATGGAAATATGCAAAGTAAACAACGACCAGTGTTCGATCTACAGGATTTTGTACGTAAACAAACTCCGAGCCGACAGATATACCGCGTACTGTGTATTATACGGTTGGCAACAGATGGCTATTCGGTTATTAGGTTACAGTTAGTTAGCTTCGCCATCCACCCTGGCCACCCTTGCGGTCAACAGGTGTCTTCCGGCCGCGAGAAGGCACGCCACGGGCAAAGCGAGCGTGGAACGAGACGAACGACTATCATTCACGGAACGAATCGTCGAAACCCATTTCTCGACGGGAAACCAAGATCTCACTAAAAAAAAAAAATTATAATTTCGAACCAATGATAATAAAGACGAAACGATAGTTTTTTCATCTAAAAACAGAAATGTCTCGAGAGGGATCGAATTAATAAGAATTTCGTCGATCGGTGAAGATTACCGCAACGAGTCAACGCGTTCAGTTTGCCGACGCCCACTTCCGGTACCGTATTGCGTAACGCTCCGGCCCCCTTTAGAAAGGGTTGCTAAGCTCGAAAAATCGTAAGGGTGACGTAGTTCCGCAGGAAGACAGGATAAGACTTCATTGTAATTTGGGGACGAAGAAAATCCAAAGACTCTGAGTTGGGCATGCACCTAACGGCCGCGCAATGTCACTTCCGGTTTCCGCTGGAACGGCGCTTTCGCACGAACCGTTAAGAAATCTTTCAACGCGTAAAAGTAGACCCATCTGTTGGTAAATCTGTAATAGGAGGCCCCTCGAATTTTTCCACATAGCACCGAACCGAATAAGATTTGGCCACGACTATCCGTCGAGCGGAAGTGGAGGATTGTTGGAGAAAAAAAACTTTTTTTTTTTGCAGCAATCAGAAAACAAATAAAACTAACCCTTGTTACGAAGAGTGCGTAGATGCTCGACGGTCAGTTGGAGAATTTCGGCTTTCTCGAGTTTGCCACTATGCGGATCTCTCGCAGCGGCCGGTACCAATCTTCGGAGTTCACCGAGGGAGGCGTTTATTCTGTCTCTTCGTTTCTTCTCGATCATGCCTCTTCGACGTTTTCTCGACGTGTGCTGGCACGAGTCGCCTCCGGGTGAGTTGCATCTAAAAAAAAATTACGCCAATCAATAAACGAGCAACGAATTTGTAACAACAGGTAGGGAACAAGTTTCAAGGTTCGCCGACCGGACGGAGAGTGGCGAATCAGCTGTCGCGTTACTCACGGTGCGAGTTTAATTTATTCTTAGCTTAACGCTCCACCGAGGGAAACGAAATGCATCCGAGAGCAAGGGTTGCGAATGAAAATTACAATGTCGACTTAATGAAGCTCAGTGATTGCGACCGCGTGTCGAGGCGAGAACCACGACATATGCGTTAACCTGGAGAACCCGGTGCGTATCGCCACTTCATGAATATTCACTGGTGCCAATGAGCCAAGCGCCATAACAACACGATTGTTCCAGAGTTCGTGAAACAGTATAGCATTAATTTCTGGGCACCGCGCTAACGCATTGACCGCAGACGCACCAAACTTTTTCTTTTTGAAGTAACAATTGCCGAGTTCCCAACGCGGATACATTGTCGCCCTTCTCGCATGCATTTCGAATTTGTACTACGATCCAGACAACGGACAATAAAGTTCTGTACGTCGTTCTCCTCTCGTTAGTTCCAACGTATAGACCGATAGCAACAAAGTTTTTTTTAAAGTGACAATTGCCGAGTTTCCAACGCGAATACATTGTCGCTCTTCTCGCATGCAGCTCGAATTGGTACTCAGGACAATAAAGTCCTGTCTATCGCTCCCCTCTCGTGGTTAGTTTGAACGTATAAACCGATAGCAACAACGTTTTTTAAAAGTAACAATTGCCAAGTTTCCAACGCGGTTACATTGTTGCTCTTTTCGCATGCAGTTCGAATTTGTACTCCGATTCACACATCGGAACGATAAAGTCCTGCCCAGCGCTCTCGTCGCGTGGTTAGTGCCAACGTATAAACCCGATAGCAGCAATGTAAATACTGTACGATAATCGAGTTTATGTATCCAGCCTTATCGTATTTGCATCGGCGTACTATAAAAGAGATAGTAATTGTCGAGATAAGATTCGCAGAGCGTGGGAAACAGTTCCGTCGTAATGGAAACCTTTCGATAACTATTTCCCTCTTAGCTTCGTTATTGGTTCTATTTTTAATTGATGATTACTAAAGAGTAAATTGCTTATAAAAAAAAAATCTTACGGTTCCTTGCCGCTTTCTTCAGAGAACACATCGTCGCAGTCCGAGTCGCTCATGGCTCTCTTGAGGCTCCTCTGATGGCTCTGGGCTTGTTGCTGGTTCTGCTGTTGACTCTCCCGAGTTCTCAGCTCGGCACCGTCGATCTTCAGTTCCGGAAGTTCGTGACTGGGTCTCAGCTCCGTTAGGTCCGGTCTCATTCCTGACATGTCCTGCTGGTGACCGAGTTCCTGATGCCTCAGTTCCGGATGTTGTTGCTGTTGCTGTTGTTGCTGCTGCTGTCTCGTGCTCATCTCGCTCCGCAGCATCTCCGGATGCCTGACTTCCGGTCTCTGCATGTCGACCTGGTGGACTCTGAGGTCGGTGCGCTGCATGTCGTGTCTCAGCTCGACTATGGCACCGCCACCGGAGTGTCTCAAGTCGGGTCCGCGCATGTCGTGGTGATGACGCATGTCGGGATGCTGCGGTCCGGGCTGATAGGGCGGATGGTGCGGCGGCGGCGGGTAACCCCAGTGATGGGACGTCGCCGGACCGGAAATCGTTGAAATGTGCCCGGTACCAACGGTACCGGGTGTTATCTCCGACGAGAGCAGCGTGCTGTTCTCGTCGCTTCGCGCTACGACTACGCGCCACATTTTTGTTTACTTATTTTTTAATCTTCCCTCCAACAAATAAATTATTCTCAATTGTGGCACTTTGGAGTCGAAATCTTGAAGAATCGACGAGTTATCGAAGTATCGTTGAATCACTTCATGAACACTTCACGGTTTTCACTCGGCGTTGCGAGAAAAATGAAAATGATTTTTCTCGAGAATAAATAAAGAATCTCGGATCGATAGTTCCGGTTGGAGCGGGCGAAGTGGGCTTCCGGTGCACGCGACGGAGCGAAGATGCCTCGACCGACACCTCACGTGTCCGACGGCACGTCGGTCACGAGTGCGCTTCGAAGGCGTCCAAGTCGAATGGGCACCCGCGACCAAAGTTGGAAGAACTCAGTTTCTGGCGAGTGGGAAGTACGGGGACGATTTTTGATGTGCCGGTCGCGCTCGATGCGTGTGCACTGGTCGCGTGGCGGCCAACGTATGTCGTGTGCGGGAGGACGAGGACGACACACGACCTACCCGTCGTACCCTCGCCCGGTGGAGGGAGAACCTCGCCACGTGGTGGTTGTGGTGGGGTAAATATGGTGTATGTACCGCTCGTATGTATACTCGATCCTTGTTCGATACACCGGGCGAGGCGCTGGGCCATTGTGAGGGATCCAGCATCGTGCCCCGCTTAGCCCGGAACCGGGGGCACCGGGAAAACGGCGCTCGCAGGGGGTTGAAGGATACGAGAGCGGAGTGGAGGGGGCGCCGAGGGGCAGCACGCGGAATCGTGGCGCGAGGGCGATTTCGTGGGAACGCGTGTCGATCGCTTATGTACTTCGGGGATAGATACTAGGTGTATACATATATATATATATATATATATATATATTCTATATTGGTACTTATTGTTCGGGGATGAATCTATCGCCTCGGTCGGCGAGTCCGATTTTATTTTATTTATTTTATTTATTTTATTTATTTTATTTATTTTATTTATTTTATTTATTTTATTTATTTTGGGTTTAATTGAAGGTTTAATTGCTGAGCCGGCCACTCTGCCCAGATTGACAGCAGCGGGTGGGAAAGTTGCTGGGTGCGAATTGTCGTACCTGGCGCCAATCGAGCAGGGGGGGAAAAGGGGGAGGAACGGTATCGGGTTTTTAGTAGGGATTTTTTCTCGCTTCGTAATTTCTGTTAAAGTATGTATACGGAATGGGAAGAATTTGTGCGTGAGATGAAGTCATTAAAAAAAGTTTGGATTTTTGATGCCGAGAGTTTGTTTTCCGAGAGATGTAAAAATGCACTTTTTATGCAGCAAAATGCGGGAAAATCGATACTATGCATTCTGTCATATTTGCCCCTCAGAAATTTGATAATCATTCGATTGAATAACATGAACCGTAAATTACTGGTAAAAAAGCGACACTGCTGAAAATTGCAACTAAAAAATTAATCGTCTCAAACAGCGTCGATAAATTTTGATCCCTCCGATAATAATCGGAAGCGATAGAATATAATTTCGAATCGGTACTCAGGGTCCGAGGGCCGCGTGGCTGAAAATCGAGTAACATTCATAGTACCGAGTAATCTGCGAAGGAGATCGGTTGATGAACCTGGGTTTTAAGGCGTTTTAAGGCGTAGAATTCAGTCTCGCGATCCCTCCGATTGATAACACGGTATGTATAATAGTTATAGATATACGCCACCATGAAATCACCCTGGAACGAGCGCCCTCCCACCCCCGCGTGTCCCGCTTTCACTTTATAACTCGGCTGTCCTGTAGTCCGCGCCCCGCTATAATACTCCGCGCTTTAGCCCCGGTCGTGGTATAGCGGTACACAGAGAACTGGGCGATGGCCCAGTGGCGATAGCTCGAGGGTGGACGGCTCGAGAGTGAAAGCGGGGTGATGGAAAGGCGAGGTCGATCGTTCGTACGGTGCGGGGGGTCACCGTACAGAGCCAGTCGACTCTCGTGGGGGTGTGTGCACAATAAAATTCACACAGGAATCGGTCGCAGCACGCGCTCACACGATTATCGATACCCCCGTGAGCCTGGGAACGTACTCTCTATACGTCGCTGACTAATCGAATTGTTAACTTTTCAGCGCTGATTAAACGCTCGAGATTACAGCTCGGCGGACTCGTATCATTTCCTGGATGGACTTTCCCATGGACAGGACCGTCTGTATAAAAAAAAAATAATAAAAAATTACTTTGCTTTTTTGGTAATTAGTGCAAAAATATTGTAAAGATCGAGTATACTGCCTAGTTGAGCAAACGAATTCCTGACTCGTTAAATTATATTTTTGATTGTGACCCAAAGTATCGGATAAAAAAATAATTAATGAAAGAATGAAAATAAAAGTCACACCGGAACTTTCCTATGGACCGGACCATCCGTACCGAAAAAATTAATGAAAAATCAGTTTATTTTTTTGAAATTATTATAAGAATATTCTAAAGATCGATTTTTTGTGTCCTATAAAATAAAGTGAATAAAAAAAACAATGAATGAACGAATAAAAATAAAAGTCGCAGCGTGAATTCTCCGGTCAAGTAACGCGCAGTCAGGAGATGAGAGAGATTCAGGCATGCACACGTCCGGCACACGTCCGAGCCACAGGGATGAAAGAGACCGAGAGAGGGAAGAAAAAAATTGGATCGCGTGTCCCGCTCCACTTTTTTTCTTCTTCTCTCCGTATCCTTCCTGGCTGTATGTATATGTATGTACCACATATCTCGCAATTGGCCGCAATTCGTGTGTGCTGTGCTGCCTCGCGACGGGTTCCCGATGCCCCGCGTGGACCGGCGAACCCTCCAAAAATATTGTTTCCATCCGCGAGCTCGGGGGGAAGAAATTTTCGACGAGTTACGCAATTTCTTCTTTCTCTTTTCTATCTACGTCGCCACCGCGTGTTTCCCGAGGCCCTTTTGGCCGGCTCGGTTTTTGCAGTCGAGAGTTCGCCGTCTCGCAGCGGGGCCACACGTTCCCACAGGTAGCCCCCCCATGTATATTCGAGGCAGCAGTAGCAGCTTACCGGGACCAGCAGAAGGGAGAACGCCCCTCGCTTGCTTCTATTGAAAGATGAAGAAAACTAAAGTTGGACGGGCTGCAGGGAGCGTACCTCGCATTCTCGGTATATCCAACGTGTACCGTATATCCCATATACTCCATATATATATGTGCCATAAGACCAACGAGAGGAGCCAGTCGGGCATCTGCACTCAGATTTTCCTCGAACAATGCCGGAGATTTTTGCACCCCGGGGCATTAAGGTGCTGCGGCACCTGAGACACGTGGACGTCGCTCTTCCCGCGAGAAACTGCACGTAGGCACCCCCTGCGGAGAGAAGAAAATTTCGAACTGCAACTCCGGACCATCCTGAAACAAAAATTATATATTTTTTTATTTTTTATTTTTATTTTTACCGAAGTGGACGAAATAAGTTTGCGGGTGAATGTAAATATTGCGGAACTGCCAGGCGGACACCTGGACGACTTTGCGGCCCTGCGAGGTACTTTAATCAGAAGCAACCTCCGGAGCGTGACCTTAGAGCGGACACGCCTCGGAATCGATACAACGCCGATTGCATATGCATATTGGTGGGTTTATTTTTAAATCCGGCATCGGAAGTCTGTCGCACAGTGTGGACGGAGTGTTTGTCGCCTGGAATTCATTTTCTTTTGATAAATCGATGAAGGGTTGAAGCGGGCGTTTAAGTTTTATTTATTACACGTGCGCGCCGTGTGAGTCACGAAAAGTGTACTCGACTCTAACGGAGAGTGGCGATAAAAGTAGACAAGAAAAATTGCATGACTTATGGAAGCATTGTCACTCGGCAGGAAGGACGCGGCGCTAAGCGGTCCGGCATCGTATTTCCGGTATGCACGCGACTTATGCACGTGAAGTCGCGTGGCATCGCCGGAGGTGCGCGCGCACCCGTGACCACTTTCGCGACTACTGTTTTGTGCGCCCTTAATGTCTCGAAACGCGCGCCCGGATACGACTGTGAAAGAACTGGCGCGACCATCGAGTGTTAGTCGAGTTACACCCAATCTGCACTTCCGAAAACGGCAGGCAATCCCGGAAGCCCGGAGAAATATAGTGTTGGGTGATAAAGTATATATATAAAAAAATGAAATAAATAAGTGGGGTTCTGTCGTGGATAGACGGACCGATATAAATTTAAGTTACTGGCAGGGTAAAAACAAAGTGGAAAGTAATTCGCCCTTGGCTTCCTCATTTATTACAATTTTACGCATAGCTTTCTCTAGGAGAAAGTTCGCTGATCGATTTCTGGCTTCCTCACAGAGGAAGCTATGCGCAAAATGTCTACAGAAATTTGCATAACTCGCCATTTTGAGACTTTTTAAAGTGTTATTCACAGCTGACGATAAATCCGTAACTCATAAAATTTAAGGTAGCTATGTCGCTTCCCGCTCATCTCGCATAAGTTCGAGAAAAGTAAGCGAATATTGCAAGAACTTCTCGATGATATAAAAATCTGAAAAAATTCATGCAGATTAAAGATACTGAAAAGATTAATTTTGCACAATAATAATTCCAAAATGTTATTAACAAA
>JAPYZC010001727.1:0-17523 GCA_030522665.1 Ichneumoninae sp. A BG-2022a | reverse complement strand
AACCAAATGTGATTCGCGAGTGCGGAAGTGATTTTTCGGCTGTGCCGAAAAATCTATATATATATATATATATATATATATATATATATATATATATATATTTGTTCTTACATTCTAAGCAATCAGCGATAATTTATACACTTACAATTTATTTCCAACGAATAGACTATAATATTTATAGTATGGCTGTATAGTTAGGCCGGCTAAAATGGCTTAGCCGGCAAATAATTTTTTTTGTTACTTTAAATTTAAATTTTTCTGTGATAATGCACTCCCGTTCTATTTCTTAATAGCGGTCGGGGAAGGTTTTCGTTGATGCAGGAGGATGTTACAGGTGAACCCACTACCCATTACAATTGACCCCACCGCGGCCCAAATTCTTACCCAATTTCGTCTGTGTTTAAAGGGGTGGTGATCGCAATTTCGTGCATATTTCTGCTTGAAATTTTTAACTAAATACTTAAGACTAGGTTAACCGTACACCATTGGATGCCGAAGCGTTAGACTCTCGGGTTTGTTAGTAAAAAAATTAAAAAGGATTTTTGTTACTTTAGTCCCCGGTCTCCCCTAAGGCCATAGGCAGTCTGCTGGCTCTGCACCAGGCGCCGGAGAAAAGAGTTACTTTCATTTATTTCTTTTAAAGCCCGTTTAGCCCGGTATTCTATAAAAAAAAAATTCTTAACCGTTCGCTGTGTCTCAAACTATTCATGCGAGATTTCTTTTGCCACCGATAATATAAAAACGACGTGTTTCTCGACTCGGGACCCTAACTTTTATCAGTTGCACAGGTCCTTGCTGATTTCAACGGTAAAAGTGAGAATGCGTGGCGCAGGCAGGTTGTTGGGTCAAGAATATAGCATTTTTTGCACGAGAGCATTTACGGCGGTGGTTGAAATTTCCTAACGTATATACTCCTACCATAAACGCCGAGGACGTAAATCGTAAAGCTGCAGAATGCGCCTCTGACGCGTAGTCGTAAAATCAGTTGGACCGTTTTGTGAGCTAAAAGTCATATTTCACCGAGGTTATAATGTAACACAAGCCGTGAGTAATGTATATAACGATGTACACTGCGGGTACCGAAAGGAAATTTGCCACTATTATCTGTTCTCTCAGGCGACGACTGATTGCAAGAGAAAATAATTTTTTTCCGTACTCACAGTCTGAAGCAAAGCGACGGTAATTTTAGTAACGTTTCGAAATCTCTGCTTCTGCGGGTCAGTGAACCTTTCATTGACAACTTGCCAGCGGACAATGTTGCAATTTCGCGGGTTAATGTCTCGTCACGCGTTCTTGCGGAACACGATGAGCTTGCAGGAGGGAAGTTTAATTGTATTTGTCACTGTATGCGAACCGTAGCAGGTAAAGTGCACCAGTATGTCCTTGTCTTTTCCACCTACGGAAACACAACGATATTGTCGGTTTCCCATGCAGTTCCGAAACTTCGCGAACTTCGTTCCCAACAATCTCTTGCGGTCCCCTTTAAATTGTTTTTAAAACTGAGAAACAGCACAAACTTACACAGTAGTGTAGATAAAAAGCGACGTGATCGCTATACTAGTGTACCAAATTTCAACTCGCTGTCTCAAGCCATTTCCGAGTTGTAGTCATTTTAATCGATGCAACTCTGTCACACACACACCCACACACACACATACATCCGGACGCCAGCTAAAAATCATATTTCTCGACGTTTTAGATTATTTTAAGTATTCTGACATTATAATTTAATTTTTTTTTTTTATTAAAAAAAAAAAAAAACAGCCGGACAACAGAAAGGAGTGTTTTAGGTGCATTCGACAATTGTTTCAATATCCTTCAGTTGCATCGTAAATGCACCTGAAGCATTGTAAATTCGCAAATTACAACCTTCCGTTCGGAAGGTTGTGATTTGCGAATTTTCGTAATGGTCGAAGATATTATGAACGAACAAACGCGACGACTCGATGAAACGCAAACACGGCCGGCCTTTGCCGACACCGGCTTGTGCACATTATCTTGTATAAATATAAACGGGTCACGGCGTGTCACGTAGCGCGATGTGTATATCGACAAGGAATGTTGAAACATCGACCGCGCGTATAATTACCGGTAGCGATCAAACAGTCGAATCCGTAAACGGCTTCGGTCGACACGGTGGGAGTCTGATCGACCGTTAAACCTCATCTAAATCTACTGTTCGGTCGGTGCACTGCCAATATGAGTCTTTTCACCGAAAAACTGTCATTATATTTTATAAGCTAGGCAACGCGCAGGATTAACGGATGAATCTTTAATCCGGTGCTGGAATAGTTAATCACGGAGTTCTATCCAGGTCACGTGAAACTTTGAATAATCATCTTCTAATTAATTATTACCATGATCCAAAGTCGCTCTTCGGAGCTAAACTTTCAGAAGAGTAAGTCTCGAAAATTGTTCCAAATATCTGCGATCTTGTACAAGTTGTACCAAATTTCCAATGTTGAAGAGGGCTTTGTTGATTCTAGGAAAATAAAGAAAGAGGTTTTTATTTAAAAACAAAAAACGCTTCATAAAATTCATATCGAAAAAGTAAATATTCTTGCCCACGAAGTCCAAAACATGGAAAAATAAGACTTGAAACGAGTGAAGGACTCCGGTCGATGGCTCATTAGCATTTTTGTTATTTTTTTATTGTTACACTGTATGAGCTACAATATGTATATAAAACCTGTTATGTATCGTTAATATTTATAACAAAATGTCAATAAATACACGTACTACTACTACTACTACTACTACTAAAACTTGACAATATATGTTTAACGGAGCATTAATATTCATAATCGAATGAATCCGAAAAGGGCGTTGAGCCGACGAGTTTGTTGAGAGTTTTTATCGAATGAACGAACACCGTTGGGTCGATCGAGCGGTAATATTTGCACCGCAATTCGGTGCGGCTGAATTCAGTCATAACAAGAGCTGCGGGACTGTCGATACACCGGGCATATTAGAGAGTGGAAAACAGAGGAAGTACGCGGCGAAAAGTTAATGGAACAGGACGAGAGCGAGAGCGAGAACGATGCGGCGAGCCGGTAATCGGGCCTGGATCCCGGCGTGTGCAAACGAGACCGTCCAAGGCTTATCGTTCGTGGTAGAAAATGAACCAGCAAGCGACGCGATCCAGGCGCGCATTACTCAACGCCCGCCAGACAGCGAGGCATTGGGTGCAGCAATGATCCGTTGAAACGACCTGAGGTTGGACCGGAGCGTGACATCAGATTCGACTCGTAGAAAGTAGATCCGGACAACGAGTGCATAACCGACCGCACGGATCTCATCGTTCTTGCATGGAAAATCCGTGCATTCGAGACGGACTTTCGTCCGATAGAGACAGTTTTGCAGTTTTTAAAAAATTTGAAAATTTGTTAAAACTCTCGACTGCAAAAAATCGTAGACCAAGTTTGAAATAATTCATGTATGTAACAATAATTAATATTGCCAGTAAACAATAACAGTAATATAATTAATGATAAAGAATAATAGCATAATTAAATAATTGTAATTATTTCAATTCATTAATAATCTTCGTTACAGTCCAGACATGTCTTCCCTCACAACGGATTTATGCAACATGACGATATTCTGCTACCAAGATTATTTGTGCGGTTATCGAAGAACTGTGTTCCGAAGCAGCCTCCCGACGATTTTTCGCAGTCGGGAGATTTTAAAAAGTTTGAATTTGATGTAATTTTATGCTTCTTGAATTCTACCGTCCATAAAATGCGCCGATACAATTTTCTATGTCTCACCAATATGATTTTCTAAATGTTAGCAGTAGGGCACTAGAGCACCACCTATGACGGGAAGTTTCAGATTTTCCTACAAATTTTACCATGATATCTACGAAAAATGGTTATAACTCCGATACTTCATACCATAGGTGGCGTCCTAGTTCCCTAGTACTATGCGCTATGGTAATATCTCTCAATCGATATAGTCATATTTACTAGATTCTTCTCTCAGGGTACTTTCTAAGTGTCATTCCTCTCCGATAAAACTTTGTATGTCGTTTCTCTACGATACAACATTTAAAAAGTGGAACGAAGAGGAACGACACAGAAAATTGTATCTTAGGGATACATAATTTAGGAAATTATATCGCTGACATGTATCACATTGTGGATATGACGTTACACTACAGCGATCGTGTTAGAACTATAGAACTATAGAATAGTTTGGAGTTGTACTACACGTTGAGTGAGTTCAACGGACTATACAGTACGGTACACGGAGTACAGCATTTTTATAGCAGATGACAGAAATCATCGTATAGGAAATAGTTTCCTTGGCGTTCTCATCACATTGACTCCTCGATAGGAATTAGTTTCCTTGGTGTTCTCATCACATTGACTCCTCCATAGGACATCGCGAACTATTAACTTGATTATCCCAATATGGTTTATTGAAGCGTCTTTACAGTTTCTCTTTTTTCTAAGTAAACATTTTTTTTGGCATCAGAAAATAAATCAACATGCAGAGAATCAATATGCCAAATTGGGTTAAGTAATATTTTTGCGTCTTGACAAAATATTCGCCTTCCAAAGACGCAAAAGTCGGGCATCGCAAAGGAACGCATAACTTCCGTCTTTTGATTGAGAGGCAGTCGGCAGTTAATTAAAAATGAAACACGCCACCCAGGGGGCGAAATGGGCTCCTCCGATTGGTCTATTTATACAAATGTATAAAGCTGTAATTAATTAAGTTATACAATTTTTCTTATTGATTGTATTACCGGCAAAAAACGTCGAGATCCGAATATAAAAGAATTGTAGGAGTCCAATTTCTTTTCAACGTTAAAAACATTTTTTGTTCCATTAAAAAAATTGACTACATACCACCTGGCAAAAAGTGTAAAAAGACTTCTGGAACATCTGCTGTATATGGGAATGAAAGTGCGCTGAAACTTCTGATGAATCACGACATCGTAAATCAAAATGCAATCAACACTTTTATGGTTGTACTTCGGCACTGATTAACGCGCTTGTTCGGAATCTTCGACCGATCTTGGAACTGTGTCACTTGTAACCTTAATGGGCAATTAACACCTATTCATGGCCACAGTGTTATTGAGAACATTGACACCGGAGAAAATGCGTGTCAAGTTTCTACGATATTTTTGTGGCGAACGTTCAAAAGTTTGATTGGTTGGGAAAATGCCGTTGCTCGATAATTCCGTCGTTGGCTACTGTGCAATAACGATGTCACGCATCGTGGACACACCGGTTGCATCGCGCGAGGATGATTAAACTAAGCCGATGTTCACGCCGATTTGCCGTGTAAAATGAAAAACATACGGTGATTACGCTGAGGTGGTGATTTGGCAATTTAGAAATTACTGAGAGCCGGTAGCCTTCTTTTAGTCTTCACTCACCTGTCCGACAGCAATCTCTCCGAGCGGCTCGAGGGATTACTTCGACGCAATGCACTTGCCACTTGTAATTTCAAAACGATTTGGCTGCAGCGATTTGTCCATCTCTTTGGTAAAGCTCTTTATTATATTTTACTATTATCAATTCCCGTGTGGAAATTCAACACCAGTGGTGGCTAGGTATCATCTATTTTTTATATTTGCTGTCTAGTGTCTGTTTAGAAAAACCTCGTTAGTGCCCAGCGCTATATGTAACTTCGCATTTTCTAAGCGGTGCATAGTTTAGCTAGCGAGAAGCTGGCTAGCCAAAATATACTTGTACATGCGTTCAAAATTGTTCAAAAATTATTTGCCGTAGCTTTGTTGATTATTTTACATGTTTATATTGACATTGTTACTTGCTTGATTATTTTGTACAAATGATATCCTAAAAAAACGATATCAAATGTTTGACCTTGGCTAAGATTCGATCCCCACCTTGCGATTTGTAGACTGCGACCATATCCATCGGCTATCCAGCAACATTTTCGATATTTGTATATTACGAGTAGAAAAACTCTAATGAATTACTTATGAAACGTGACTGAACAAGCTCATATTTATATAAAGATCCATTAAGATGATTTTTTTTAAATAAACGAATTTTTCCGAATTACTTATTATTTCAAGCAAAAATAAAATTACCAGCCTGCGAATTTGATTTGCGACGAGCATATATATATTTGATTTATATTTTGATATATATATATATTTGAGATTGTAGCCACGTTTCACCTCGCTTCATCAATTCTTGAAAAGTACACAATCATTATTTGTAACTATCAATTTTTCTACGTCATATATAGAAGTTGATATCGGTACATGATATCGTTTATGTGAACAAGAACTTGGAGAATTCACAGTTATTATGCATGGTTGTGGATCTAAACCGTGTACGAATTAACGAGGTATATGTTTATAATAAGAACAATGGTCTTTTAATGGTACCGTCGGTACCGCTCAATTGAGTTTAATTTTGGCATCTTGGCTCGGGATAAACAAGACAAACGCAACTGAGAGACAATGTTGATAGTTCCACCTCTATCGAAGTATCCTGGTTAGGACCTCGCTGGCCTATGTCTAGTCAAACTCCACCGAGGGACGCTACTGGTGGTGCCATCTATATTGAAGTTTCCTGGCCATGACCTCGCTAGCCTATGTCTAGTCAAACTCCACCGAGGGACACTGCTGATGGTGTCATCTGTATCAAAGTTTCCTGGCCAGGATTTGACTAGTACGTGCCTAGCCCGAAATTGTCTAAAAGACATTACTGGTATTGCCATCTCTACCGAAGTTTTCTAGGTAGGACGCAGGTCCGTTAAGCTGGCGAACCGAAAATTAGCTAGCGTAATTCAATACATACCAAAGTTAGGTGCTTTTTAGGTGCTGAAATCAAAAATTTGGTAGGACGCCGCTAGAACATGCTTGGCGTACCTTCACCAGTAAAGCTGTGAGCAATCGGGACACAACTAATTTGTGGTATTTAGATATAGTCGAGTGCCTGTCCATTTTTCCTATATGGAACATGTTATCTATAAGCTAGTTTCAACCTAGCTATAGTCGGACGAATTTCCACACAGGATACGTCACTTCTAGTTCGGGAACTCATTTTTTTATCGGAAGTGACGTATCGCCGGTATGGCGTTTATTACAGTTGAAAAGTAATATTTCAAAACAGGAAGTGACATCGCTTTTGTATCTTGTATGACGTTTGGCGTTATTGACCCTCCGTCGGTTCGTCGGTGATACTGTCAATAAAAATGAAAAAAAAAAAACGAATTCCTTCGAAAAGATCATTCGAAAATTCGCGCAGGAGGGAAAGGAGAGTAGAATTGAGACGCGCGAAGCCCTCCCAGTTGATATCCCATAGTGCATTCCGTAATGCGAAGCGGGGGAAGTGAGGGTAGGGACAGGGATGGAGTGGAAGGGGTAGCTCTTTGTGGAAATTGCCAGCGAGATAAGCCCGAATGTCTCTGGAGACTGTGGAGGCAAGCGGTGGGTAGATAGGTCTCGATGTAATAACCGCAGAAGTCAGCGCAGTAAGGAGCATCGTGGGTGCCGTTGGGACTGTACCACCGCTCGACGATCAATTTGCCCCTTAAGCATACCAGACAATGGAAGATAGAAGACCGCAGATATTATACAACCGCTGTGTAGTGGTCAGAGAAATAATGAACCCTCAACAAACTTCCAGACGACTTCGTGAATATCGCCCAGGCACGCTTTCTTTCGTTCTTCTTTATTCGTTGATATAGCCAAAGGTGATTAAGGAGGATCGACTGGCAGACGAAATTCAACTTAGACCTTCATTTTTTTATATGTTTACATGAATACGCTACGCGTCTTTTCTCGAAGTCTGAACAATTTTTTTGTTCCCTCAATGATTTATTGATGCGAAGTTTAGTTTGTCATGGCAGTCTATCAATTTAACGAATTATTAGTGCCAGTTAACAAAATTAACAATCCATCCATCATTGCATGTCTCAAATATGCTTTAAAAATGATTCATATAAATTTTGGGAAATAATATGTGATTTCGTTTTTCGTTTCGTAATCGGCCAGCAGTACGTGATGACATTTCCGAAGTCGTTGAGATTCTTAAATACATATTTTTCTTAATCTTCGATACACGGACCATTTTTGCAAAATGTACCCGATCAATGGCATGCGTAATCTATTTTTACTAATATTCCATGCCATTCGAGACAGCTGTGATGCATTTATTTTCAAACCCATTTTGTACTCCAAGGAAACAGTTCATCCTCCTTTAGTGAACTTGGCAATAAAAACGTTTTTCGATAGCGATTGAAATTGATATTTGTAAGAATAAAAATTCCACAAAAAGATCGGGCACAATTTTAGCTCATCCTGGTACCCAAATTGCGTGGCGTATCCAAGTTAATTTTCCGTCCCCAGCAGTCGGTTAGTTTAAATAAATGTTCTCTTTTCCACAACCCTCCCATTGAATTTCAATCACCTTCCGATTGACCACACATATGCATATATCTTTTTGATCCAGCCATACTAAACTTTTTAATCGGATAAAACTCCGAGCGCATAATCCAAGCTCCGCGGAGATGCTTAATCGCCTCAATGATCAGCTTTGTAAGCTAAATGCGATATCACAACAGACTCAAGCTCCCCCCGCTCCCCGCGTCTATCTTAATGCACATCTAAGCTCCTACTATGCCGGCGGTACCCAGCCAGGGGTATGTTCGAGGGTGTGCTAAGACGCCGCGGAAGCTCCCAGCGCGCCCAACGTGTGTGGCAGCCCGGTAGAGGCCCGGTTAAATAATCTAAGCCATAATCGCACCGTTGGAGCTCACTACAAAAGCTAAGCGCGATCACGCAATCTCGGGCGAGGCTGGAAGATGACGGACGTAATCCGTTCCCGGCGCATATGCGTTCCTCCTTCGCTCCTCTGATGGAAGCCCGTATGCGCGAAGCCATTGTCTCCGTTCGCGCATCTCCGCTCCGACAGCTTAGTCATCGGCGAAGTGAAAATCTAACGCCTCATCCGATGCTCTTCCATTTTTACCCGCAAGCTGCAAAAAAAAAAAAAAAATGAGCAGCGCCTCCTCGTCGGTGAAAAAGGCCGATCGTATTTTCGCAACAAATATTTACACCTCTCGCACACATCGGCTCGACAGTCGTATGCCGGGGAGCCACGATCTCCGCTGGTAGCGCCAAACACCGTTGGCGTCGCGTATGTGCATCCTGTTATAGATTTAGCGACACCCGGCTTGTACACACATAATCTATTTCTCCCATGTTTGTTATCGACAGGAATCGTGTGCAAACTTTGTCCCGTTCCTCGTCCATCCGGAGCTGCGACGTTTCGCTCGTACACTCCTCGACCGGTAACGAGATTGCGCACGAGCCACGCAAGTTTGAAGTCTGGTGTAACTCGAAACGGTACGTCTATACGTACTGGTACCGTACCGTACCTTTGTAACGGTACGTCTGTACGTCTATTGGTACAACCTGTTCGCCAAGCACTCTCATTTCCGTTTGGCTTAGGGGAAACTGAGACGAAACGAGACCTCGGGGCAAAACGAGTTCTCCATTCGGGACGCGGCACTAGGTTTTTTAATGTTCGTAAAAACAGTCCGTTTTGCCCCGGAGTTCCACTTTGCCCCCACTCTTAATTACGAACGCACACGCACACGCACACGCACACGCACACGCACACGCACACGCACACGCACACGCACGTTACTCGAGAAACAAGAGCGAAGAAAACAATTGGTACACCGAAACAAATAAAGCCAAGAAATGCAACCTCGATATTTGCCGACACACATGGTGCGGTTACAAGCGGCGGATGGATGCAATCGAGTCTTGTAAATATTTACCAACAGTCCGCCTCCCTGCAATCTACCTTCGCAAAATTATTTTTGATCAACAACATCGTTTGTTTTGCCGACATTGTTATCCTATGTTACGTGGCTTGTTTTTTTAAATCAAAACATAAATTGTTGGCGATATGAGACGACCCAATCATTCCACGGTGGAATTAAGAGTAGTGTTCGGAGACAAGTGAAAGCGGTGCCAAGTTTGAAAATCGATATATCGTGTGTCGAACGGACGAGACGCAGGTGTCTTTGGGAGCATAATTGTCAAGGGAATGTTTGCGATCGTTGGGAAATATTCTTGGGAAAGCTGTCTCGGTAATTTATTGTTCAGGGTTTAATACAAGGGTGTTTCTAACAAGACACAGGTCCTTACGTCCCACTTTGGTTTGCCGGCAGCCGGGCAGAAGAATTGCCCGAATAGTCGACAATTACGTTTATCCCCGAGCTCCTGCGCTTCGCGTACCCCCGGAGAACAACGGAAAGAGGAAATAGGCCCGAGAGGAAGGCAGATGGATGCAAGACCAAAGGTCTCCCGGTGCTAAAAGAGAATCGTGGCCCGAGCCCTTCCCTATCTGAACTACCGCCAGCGAAACTTTTCCCCTCGCAAACGCAATTTCGAGGGATGACCACTCTTGTGAGGCTTTTCGCAATTGCAAGCCCGGCAACGATTGGCAAAATCGTCTAGTAATCCTTGAGATCCTTGTCGGGTATTCTTGTTATTGAGAAGACGGAGCGACAACGGTCAACACGCAATTGTCGTTTGTTTATTATGGAACGCTTACAAAATTGTGATTAATAACGATCTTATTTTCAGACGGCACATTTGGAAGAGGGTGGGAAATTGCACTGTAAAAAAATTATGTTTGATAATTCATAAATGTATATGAAGTTTTATGCATATACAGTATATGAAATTTCACTGACACGTATGTAAGAATATTGCGTTACCGGTATATTAAAAACAGTATTATTTGTATAATATTTGTAATAATAACATAATTTTTATATATGGATGTCTTAATTTTCGATATCATCACCGGTAATTTTAATATACAGATATTGCATTTAAGATCAAATTATAAAAATTCAAATACAATGTATATGAATTCTAATTTCATATACCGAGGTTGTAAATTTCATAACATTTTTTACAGTGTGATATATTTTGCTTCCTCGTCGAGGAAGCTTCATTTTCATGGAAAAATAATGGCGAGATTTTAATCAAAACGCATTTCGAAATTTTAATGCACGCACGCCAGCTATAAATAGTATTTAGCGACGTTTGAGACTATGTTATGTACTCTGACATTAGAATCTCAATTTTTTTTTGTTTCCGAAAACATAGCCCCCTATTAGGAAGCAGCAATATTGAAAAGTCTAAACGTGATTATTTTCTTTTGCTGATAATTTTTTTATATCTTCAAAGACCGAGTGATTGGAAAATATATAGTAGCTTGTATTAATTCGGTACAGAGAGATAGAGGCAGAATGCTACTTCCAGGGTCCCATTGTTCATCAAGTGGATGTCACTCGACAGTCTAGCCAAGGAGCCTGTTCGTCGCTCGCTGAGCCATCGATTCGACAACTATAGTCCTCCTCCTAAGCGTGTGTTCTCGAGAGCCATCGAGACGAAAGTAGGGTACGTCGGGAAAGGAAACTCTCGGCATTAACTTTGTTCCTCTCGCCTCGGCGTGTAGTGCCGATAAAGCAATAAACATCGAGCAAACCCAGCAGTGTGGAGGGTGCCTCAGTCTGGTTATTCATTGAAGTCGAAGATTTATCTACTCTCGAATTGATTATCATTTTTACGACATAAATTCCACATTACAAACCGTTTCCTACGGAATAAAGGACTGCGGATCGAAGAGAAATGCAGGAAGAAAAAAGTCCAGATAAATCAGGTCCAAAGCCAGAGGAATACAGCCTTTTCTTATGCGTGTCACGGTAATTTAGAGACCTCCATTATTCTTCGTCTACTTCGTAGTACAGGATCATTATTTTCTCCGAGGAAGCCGGCCATTTCCTTCGGCTCGAAGGTCTGTCGAATGGTCGAAAGAAGTTATAAAAGAAGGTGGTAGTGACACATTGGCCAGGCGTGAAAATGCAATAGCCGGTACACGTCGCCTCTTATCGCTCTCAAGATTAAAGACTGGTCTTGGTCACCGCAGCTTGTACTGACGAAGACATCGAGGAAACTCTGTTGCCGGTCCCGTTTACCCCCGGCTGCCCCCAGGGGTGTTCCGAGCTCAACATTCTCCCGGATATATAAGCTGTCTCCACATAATGGTCCAGGGATTCCCCGTTTGCTTTTAACTCTTTCCAAGTGAGACACGTGACCGCAAAAACTACGGTCCCTTCCACTCGCAGACTTCGGGCGCCTGACTGGATGATGGATTAAGTTTTAGGATTCGAGTCAATTCCAAAGTCATCGATCCAAATTCGAAACGGTCAATGACCCTCGGTCTCTTGCCAAAAATAACACGATTAACCATTGGTCCTAAATTTGGTAAAACTAATCAGCGGATAACCTAGCCGGATGGAGTACTTTCGGGGACGAAAGCAAGAAAAACGATAGTCTGACGGTGGAATGGAGCGTCAAGGTGAAAAGGCCAGACCATGATCGAGTATAATGGAGAAGCGAGATATGAAAAGGGCTCGTGCGGAGGAGGAGGGACGGGGTGGACGATGGCTGAGACCTGAGTTACGGGGCGAGTATACACACACATCCAAGTGGGAATCCCGACTGTGCCGGAGAGTGTAGAGTGGTGATCGCTAAGACGCTTGAAATAAGCTACTATTACTCTGGCTGAGCGTTGATGTATTGTTCGCTCCTTCCTTCTGCGTTGTCCTTGTAGCAAAGGTCGGCAACACTAGCCCTTTACCGTGAGGGGACCATTGTCTCGAAGGATCTTCCTTGTTCGCTGTTCCTAGTCCTGGCGGGCAATTCTCTCGGGCTTACCAACCCATTTCGAACTAAGCTATTTCGCCAGTCTTTCCGTTGGCCTCAGCAGTATCCAACGTTTACATTCCATTAAAGTCGATTGGTCGTGCCAACGAACATCTCACGCGTCAACTTCGAATCAATCGGCTCCGGTCGTTCGTACGACGCGACCCCTCGATGGTCGAATCTTGGGGCCAATTTGGGGCCTAATGGGGTGACGAAGAAGCCATCGAGCAATGAAATCAAGATCATTCGAGAAGTTTCACTGTATTTACAAAGACGGCTTTCGCTGCCATCTCTGCGCATATTGCGCACCGCAACAATACCGCACAAAGACGAGACGGTAATTGTCGCGGTTCCCAATATCACTGTGAAGCCACAAGCTTGGAGGTAATGGAATGAAGCCACGGTAGTTCGGGTGTAGTTGGCTGATGGTACTGACCGTCTGAGGTGATTTTGCACCAGCATCATCCACAGCAAGGACCATTGTTCGGTGAAAGCCCCGACTGCAGGGCGAACGCAATAACGGAATGATGTCCTGAAGGCAGAGTTAAGAGGTACGCGCGCTAACGGGCGCGTCCCGTGCTGTAATCCACCCGGTAACAGTGGAGTAACCAGCAGCACTAGGAGGGATTGCGTAGCATCTGGACCGCCTTGAGGGATGGCCGAAAAATCCACCGGCAACCGCGATCCGTTGAATCCACTTTCACAGATCATTCCCCGTCCACGTTACCTGCTTAGCCGAAATCCAGACTCTGTAGGCCACCCCCGGCGAAGAGGAAACTCTGTGAGAACCGACGCGGCTTGCTTGCTCGCTCCGGAACCCGTCGGATTCCCATCCCCAAAGTGTCTTTCGATCCCTCCCTGTACTAGCTTCTCCCTCTCCGTCTCTTCGCGCTACTCGATGAATTATGCATCTTTCACCGGAGTCTGAAGCAAGGTCGCGGCGGCGCATAGTCGAGCGGATTTTACTCCGACTTTTTCAGTTCCGACAAGCAGCGCCCGACGTATTGTCACGCACTTCCTTCCGAGGATGACGAAGGGATTTACACGCGATTTTGATTATCCTTGGAATTTCATCGTTGGGATTTTGACTACAGGGACGACGTTTGGTGAACTCGTTTGCGGGAGAAATGAAGGACAGAGAAGATTACGAGGAATAGAGGGATAAAAGGCAAACTGGGGGCAAAATGGACCCATAACTACCCTCAATCATGTCCGTTCTCAAAGAAGTTCCATGAGTGCACTGAGAAAAAGGATAGTATTTCCGACTATAACGAATAGTTCCGAGAGGGAACGTCTATATATATAGTTTCTGATAATCAATATTCAATTGGTCAAACTATAATTATGATTGCAACCATGATTTTTTGTCATTGTCGTAATTACAAAATGTAGACGTTCCCCTTGGGAACTATTTTTTATGGTGAAAAGTCAATATAGTTGCTTTTACGGTAATTTTTTCGCAGTGTGGTGTAGCCTTGACCAGCGCTGGGTAGATTATTAGTGACCCTTTTCAAGTTCCTTATGATTGGCTAATTTTTGCATAAGTTTTCAATTTCCTACGACTATTATGACCAATCTAATCAATAACGGATTAGCAGCTTTGGTGGCGCGTGGATGTTCTTACGTTAGTCCCAACCATGAATCGGTGAAGCGAGATCTCGCCTGGACGTGCTGCGGGTGAACACGTCTGTGGGAGTGAGGGGTTGGCCTTCGCGAGGGCTTGTCCGTTCGGAGATATCTGTACTTTGCACCTCAGGGCACCGATAAGAAATTTGACTGACGGCTGTTTAATTGCCCGACGTCTGGCTCGCAGTCACGCGACTCTCGCCACCCTAGCCGTCTCTCAACTTGCTCATGCTCAAACCTCGTCGCCTATTCCGCGTTCTACCGTTTGCTCTCCAGTATTGCAGAACCGAGGTGTTTTCCCATCTATCATCGGTTTTCAAATCTACTCCAATCGACCGGTTTATTTATTCGCGTCACCACACTTGTAGCCGTTTTGGTTTCTTCGTTAAGACTTTGGTCGAAGTATTTCTTTCGGCACGGACCCTTTGATATTTCAATAATGTCGAGAGAATCAATTAATGAATGAGAGATCCATCGTAGGGAAGAATCCGAAAAAACGGACTGATTTTGCCAATTTTTTTCACAAGGCTAAAAAGCCTTGTGCTTTTATAGCTTTCATAAAACTATAAAGCTTTCATAAAGCTATGTTTCTATCAAAACATGATTCTGAAGATATCAGCACGATACAAAATTTTATCAAGTCATAATGGCTGCGTTTTGCATCAGGTAAACTTCGCTCGGGGAAGTTCACTTAGCGAATAAAATTCTACACGTGAACAATTTTTGTTGTCTTTCTAAAGCGGTGCATTGCCCAAGACTTGGCAGAGATGAAGATTGATGTCACACTGAGAAAAAAAAATTGGTTGGATTAACCAAAAGACGCGGTGACATACGTTCAAAGCTGTTGTTCGTTTGGTACAAATAAAGCATTGTTTTGCTAAACGATTATTTGCTTCAATGTATTCAAAATTTGTCGATTGAAACAAATATTTTTGTTGTACCAGCCAAATACACCTTTGAACGTATGTCACCGCGCATTTGCTTAATCCAATCATTTTTTTTTTCCTCAGAGCATGCAGATATCTTCAGGGTCATATTAAAACTCTATTAAATAGCTATAAAGCTCAATTAAAGTTTTACTAAAACGCTTCTGCTCACATGGCGCACGCGCGCTCATTTTGACCCGGAGCCCATCTGAATTAGAAACGGCAGGCCACTAGGAACACATAACCGAAAAAAACAATAAAACCGTACAAACAAGATAGATAAAGGTCGTGGGTTCATAAAGGGCGTGTTATGGCTCCGGTATGTGAATTCGGAGGCCATAGCGGAGCTTTTCGCTCCAGCTTTTCGTAACTACATTCAATCATCGAATGTGTGCGGCCACCGACCACTCACTAAGTTACTAGTCTATCTGAACTATATCAATTTCCGTATCAAAAGTCACGCAACGATTAAAAAAAAAAAAAAAAAAAAAAAAAAAATACATGGATGTGTGCAGGGCAACGTATAGGAATATACGTCGAAAACGCGTATAAAACGAGAAACCGAGAGAAGGATGAGGACAAATAAAAGCAGTGGGGAGTGAGGCCCGGCGGTTGGAGAACCGCGGTCAATTTTTCACGACTCGCCGACTCGCAAACGTTTGTGTCAGCCGGATCGATGTCGGACTATTAAGCGAGGTGGTTGTACCGAAATTTCCTGTTACTCGCGCACCCCTTGCCCTTCTACAGTCTACTCGATCAATCGTTGCTTTTCTTGTTTTTTTTTCTTCCAGTTTTTTTTTGTTGTTTTTTTTTTTAATTCCTCGGCTTTTTTCGTGTCACGCATCCTCCCTTATCGCAAGGTCCCTCTAGACTGTTTTCAACAAATTGCTTTCGAAATGTCCGTGTCCAATCAATTGAATCGTCGCAATTGAATAAACCGCTGACCAATATTGACCACTTCCGAATCCATTTCTTTAGTTATATAACCGTATAACCCTTATAAATGTTGCTCCGTCGGCTGCGAAACAGAATCAAGAGTCCCGGCAAGTAGAACCGGCAAAAATGATCAGACCAACAATTCGACAAAAAATGTCAAATCTTGCTCACGTATAAAAAACTCACTGTCGTTAACAAACGTGTATCATTTATAAGTAACCCTTATAAATGTTGCTCCATCGGCTGCGAAACAGAATCAAGAGTCTCGGCAAGTAGAACCGGCAGAAATGATAGACCAACAATTCGACAAAAAATGTCAAATCTTGCTCACGTATAAAAACTGACTGTCGTTAACAAACTTGTCACTCACTCGACCAGCGCTAAGCGCTCGAGCCCTTAAGACCCCTGAGACCCCTGAAATCTTCGTCTCTGCTAAGTAACCTTTAAAAAAAAAAAAAAATGTTAAAAAGTGGAGCTCATGCACGCACAAATAAGTTCAAGTTTGTAATCTCATTTCAAGCAAGTTTTTTCAAGCCGGGTATCCTCTCATTTAACACGGGCTTTTAACTACCGGGACGAAGGGGGGGGGGAGGGGTTGCTCACGCGAGGTACGGAGAGTAAGTGGAGCAGGTGGCATTGTTCCTCGGGAGGCATGAAAGCGCAAGCTCAGCGAAGAACGAGTGGAATAGAGGAGAAGGAAAGATGAAAAGGGGGAACGGTGATCTCAATCGAGTTATATGTTAGCATGGCGCGGTGGCGGGTTGGGGTGGTCGGAGGGGGGGGGGGGGCGAGGGGGGTTGCGCGAGCTCGCGGCAATTACATTGTCCTCTCCGCCAAGCGCTTGCCGAGGTAGCTTCGCGATGGAACCGTTGTAGTGGAAGAGCCCTGAAGTAACAGCAGCACCGAAAATCCGTTTAAGCGGATGAAAACGGACCGCGAGTGTGGCGTGGCCACTTCCCGGAAGCCGGTCAAATCTAATAAAACGGGGGAAGCAGCGGCCTCGTGGGTCTTATAGTTTCTCCAATGCCGGATGGCGGAGGGTGGCTTCGGTGTTCGACCGACCGACGCCCAAGTGCACCGTGACGCTGCCTCTCCGCGTTGCATCTTTCTGTTATACATCGTCCCCCTCGAGGGCCCCGCGCCCCCCTGGCCCTCGCCTTCCCGCGTCTGCAAGCGAGTAATTACTTTGTGTAATTACTTGTCGTTCTATACGTTTCGACGGACCTGTTCGTTTTTCCAACCGTCTTCTCTTTCGCGCATTTGATTTTTAGCCGCCTTCTTCTTTCCTCTCGTTGTGTGGGTGTT